>CM055896.1:54344415-54606915 GCA_029582155.1 Panopea generosa
TGTTCAACTTTTGTGCATTTTTTCGCTATTGCATAAATTGCTTTGTTGTTCATGATTGTTTCATTTCTAAACTTGAATCATATTGTTTAATACATTCCAATAGAAATTAATGTAGGATTGAAATTGTAAAACTAACAATCGATTCTTTACCACTATACTCTATAATACCCCGTATGTAAGTAAGTAAAATATGGATTTGATTAACCTCATATTTCGATTTTTCGACCCAATGGATCGTTATCTAGGACAAAATAAAAAAAACCCTAGCAATTACATCTTATCGATAAGATTAGGTTGTTAGTTTTTTAATTCATTCATTATATTAGAGTAAAATCAAATTCATTAGAAATTAGTTTAGAAGTAAATTAATAAGTATCTATTCTTGTACACGTGATTAATATATAGCTTAATATTTTACAAATCTCATTTCTACTAATAATTGAAAAATAAAATAGTCAGGAAAAATTATTTGCAAATTTGAGATTCTTGGTAAATGGCATTTTGACATTGATACAACACATATACAAACACTAGTTGCTAGAACAATAATCCTGCAAACATAGAGAAGGAATGACATCAGGTGTTATGGGATTGGCTGGTGATACAACACATATACAAACACCAGTAGCTAGAACAATAATCATGCAAACATAGAGAAGGAATGACGTCAGGGGTTATGGGATTGACTGGTGGTAAGTCTGCCGCCAGGGAACTTACACGTGGTTGTTAAGATTTATCTAACCTCGCTCTTTTTATGTTGTCACATCAGAAAACGAGACATTGGAAGAAGATATATTTTTGGTTAAAATACATGCTGCAGTTTTCATGAAATACATATAGGTGAACACATTTAAAAATGTATGAAATGTGTGATTTGATTTGTTTATAACAACATATAATTATCACTTGGAAGGGAGCGTAAGATAAAAATTTTATTAAATAAAACACAAAAAACAACAACTACACCTAACAAAAATCCAATTGATTTAACCCTTATCAACGAGTTTGTGCCTTAATAGACGTGTTTTGCGTATCCATAAATTTTACAAACAGCAATTTAAACAGGAAGCAAAGTAATTGATTAGATTGAGCTTTTAAAACTGTCAATTTGCTTTGTCAACTTCAATACAGCATTCATCAGCGAAACTTGAATTGAGAACCATTAAATGACAATTGGATATCCCCTACAGGGTTATAGTTAATCATGTTCTATTTGCTTTGTTAACGAAAGTCTCCTATTATTCTCATCACCAATGACATTAAACAAACAGCTTCATATTATATACAACAACAACGCTATATCGATAGCCATACATTTGTTACAGCTAACATACACCATTTTTGGATCCAAAACTTGCCTTGAATGGGATAAATGAGTACATGTTAATAACTTTCTGAAGTTGTTCAGTTTTAAATAATTGATAAGCTGGACGGAACAAATGACGGTCCAATAGTTCGTCTTTTATACTGATAACATATTGTTTCATACTATTGTATATTATTGAAATTTACAAATTCAATAGCACTTTGTTTAAACGTCCTAGTGACGAGAGGGGCTGGAAGTTCAATATAGATAATGTTTCTGAATTTAATCAACCTAGCAATCAGTTCGTTGAACAATGAATCTAACACTCCTATCAATAAACAGTTGCACGCATCAGCAATATGCAAACATGTTTTGTAATCATTGCAAAAATGAACTGTTAGATAACTTAGTTGGAAGCGTCACATTCTATACAATGTTCTGTATCTATAAACTTTGTTGAGCTTTTGTATTCGCGTATGTAATGTTCTGTTGGTTTGATTTGCTGTTTTATTTTTTTGGTGTTCATTGTGTTTAATCTATATTCTACCTGAGACATTTATAATACATTGTACTCTGTGGTAAGGTCAGTAACTGTGTTATCATAATTTCAAAACCAAGGTCCATATTACGAAACCTAAATGAATTATTGTGTACAAATGAACATTAAATAGCGCAAAGTTTTAACAGTGTTGTATAATGTCATGAGTATCAAGTTAAGGCAAGGACATTGCGGCCTAAATTTTTACTGTTTTGTCAAAACACATTATTACAAATAAGGTAATCAGCCTTCACCCACGTGCCTTCTTTCTTCCTCCCACCCTCTCGCGCGATTTTACACTTTGAGTGTTTTACTTCTGAAGCGTTGTTTCGTTATTTATGACATGGGATTAGAGTATCATTTTCTCTACTGATAACCGGATCGATTAGCTCAGTCGGTAGTACGTCCAATTATCAAACGTCGTGGTTCAAATCCCCGTGGGAAAGTAATCAGTTACTTGCGAAGAAGGATGCGCTCAAATACTGCTTAGCCTTCCAGGACCACAGGGAAGAATATCTAGGTTAACCGATCTATTGATGAAGTAAAATGACGTAATGTAGTTGCACTCGTGATCTGACATAAACTTTATGCGCTGCTGGGAAAATGTTATATAACTAAATTACATCAACATATACCATGATCCGATTAATAAAAATACGTGATTACGAATTTTTACATACATTTTGAAATGGTATTTGTTCCTTGAAGAAAAGAAACTGCATTTCATAAATGTAAATCTAAGGTTAAACATATCGTGGAAACAGATCTATAGTTCCTGTTATACGTTGTTCACGAGTACTTTAAAACATATTTGTTATCGCATCTTACATATTATCGTGAATCTAAAGTATGCATCCGTGTGTTAAAGTACACTTTAAAAATATTTCATTCAAATGATTGACATCTAAATTAAAAGTGTATATAATACACATATTATAATTATTCACACGATTGCTTTCTATGAATAAATTTTAAAAGGTAAGCAGTTGTATGACATTAATAACGTACTTAATATTCAGTCAACTTTAAGTATTTTATATCACTAAGCGAGAAGCATGGGAAAATTGATACGAAAATACGAAAACGAGATGGGCGTAAATATTCGATTAAATATTCACTAAGTCATACGATATGTCCAAAAAGAGATTTATGTAATAGTTAATTTACATAATGGCATGATCACTTGTTATCGTTAACGTCGACTGGAAAATAGATTTTCAAAATAGCAATTAATGGTCTTTAATTCAAGTAACAGAGGCACATCTTTATTCATTTTATTATATTTACCAGAAGATGAATTGTAATATTAAACCGCTGATAAAACTGTAGAACAAATACAAACCAACGTTATTCACCAATATACGACACATATGGCAAACAAAACCACGTTAAGATTACATCACAATATTAATTGTAGGATCATGAAAGAATCATGTTTATGCTGTCCTGTGATTTGTTTTATACAATATGACTGTAAAGTTAGTTCCTTTTTCCTATTTTCTTTCACCTTTTCCTATTTTTCTATTATTAGTAAAAATAAGTAGTAAAGTTCACGGTCATTCATAAAACATTCGATATGTGTATAAAAATTTATATATTAAACAAATATTTTCAAACACATGTAGATCTATAAGTAATGATTTAGAGAATTAGTGTTACAGTGGTGGTACACTATTATAGTTAGGAATTGGCTGCTCGAGCTAGAGACATTGAGTTCGATCTTACTGGGTTTAGAAACAGAATTGAGAATTATTCACAAAAGATCTGAATTTTTATGTTATTTTATTTTATTTTTGATAGTTTTTACTGATATAATTTGTTCTTATTATAATGAGTTGTAGATGATGTTGAGTGTAAATGATGTGTTTTGTTTGCTTTAGAGTTGATGATATTTTCAATCCCGCTAGTATTACTGTTGGTGGCGTTGCTATTGCTCTAAATGACGTTTAAAGCATTAATTGGAATAGTTTGATATTGCTAGTGATATATTGAGTTATTTGGGTGATGAAAGATTTCTAATGTTATAAGCTACACAAAGAATACACTGTTTGTGAGTTTTACTTGAAAATCACTAAACCATTTTCAATATAACATACTTTAGTATAAATATTGACAAAATGATTGCTGTTTTGTGTCCCGTACTAGTATTGTATATAATTTAGCAAAACAAGAATAGAAAACCGCCAATTATTTTATATCATGCATTAAATACACGCAGAATTTATAAGTACGTATACGAGAATGATGCCATTGTTGGCGTCCAGAGAGATTGACGAACTAGTAATATACATGCAAAGGAATCAAAATATAACGCTTTGGCAAAGGACTGCCCTAACATCGTGTTGCTCACATGTATTTCCTCTGATACACTCAAAGATGTATAATGAGAGACTTATTGACACACTGTACAGTGCAAAAAGCTAATATGACATATGGCCTTTATTCCGTTACAGACAGAAGCATGGTGTGCCAATGTCGACAGATGATATGCGCATGCTTAATACAGCAATCGGAAAATTGTATCGTCATTTGCAAATAAACGCCAAAGAAAGTGAAACAACTAAAACTGATTTCGCCTACAAAGATGATGCGACAAAAGAAAATGTGAATATCCTGAATCTCTCCTCACACATGCAGCCGGAGGAAACGTTCCACGATATAGTGTTGAAGATCAGAAACTTTGAAAAGGAATTCCAAAGACAGAAGGTGCAACAGCATAGGGACTTGATGAGGTACGTGAAAATGAAAATGAGCTTGACCTACCTCAAAGTGTTAGCTTTTCTGTCATTTTTATAAATCATAATTTTTAAGTGCAGTAGAACTTCGTTGGCTCGAACACAGACGGCTAGAACACCGCACATTGTTTAAACCATTTATCTGGTCCGGGCTGAATTCCTTTTTCGATGCATATACATGTACATGTATGGTATGATGCAGAATAAGTAATCAATATAAAACACAACACCTGTGTAAATTTCATCGAATAAATCTTAATAATAAAGAGTCAAAGTACAACTACATCACACAACCCCAATAATCTATTTTCACAAATCAGTATCCCATGTACGAACAATTTGAATAGACATCTGATATACATTGTTACTTCAGCAATACGTCTCTGTGGAATGTTTGCCTATTCTTGGACTAAGGCTTGTGTAACTGTCTATGTCGGTATTTGACTGTGCCAATCAGTTGGTAATGTCTCTTTAGTCGTAAAATGATTGAGGGGTGATATTGAAATGTCTTACGACAGCCCGATTGTATAAACCTGCATGGAGCATATCCGTCTCTGACCGTACATTTTCTGTCAAACGTGGTATTTCTGAATTCCTTTATCGTGTAGTTAATCGACGTACTTTCAACTTGTCAGTTGTCAGCTAGTAGTTGATGTGTATGAACATCGATATCTCGTTTCTGCTGGGGTTCAACGTGCGAGACACTGCAAACGCACGAACCGTGATAATGGACACCAGCAAGGGGGGTAACCTATATCACGCGCACCGTTCAATACGGTACCGGGACGTTGTTTCAAAAGCTGGATTTTTTTCGTGTCGATTTTGGGTATATTTGCAGATTTAATAGTTTCCACCGACCGACCGTCAGGGTATGAGAGGAATCTAATTTATAAATATACAATGCAATGCGGCCTACAAAATATAAAAAAATACATATTAAGTACCTAACAAACGAAATGATCACATAACGTGACCATGTGATGATCACTGTTATTATTGCAATAGGACAAAACATGAGACGATAATCTTATTCCCGTAAAAAGCTAAAATAATGTATTGACATATCAGATCTATCAGACGAACAAAAAGGTAAGGTAAATAAAACGGTAAATAATGACAATTGTATTACGTAATATTTCAATGAGATTTCAGTTTTCAATGTGAAAATCTTAATCAATAAAAGCATAAACGTCTTGAAGATAATTAAAGCATACAATGATATAAGTAACGTTATACTCTATACTGTTTTTTTCTATTCAGAATGCATGACGAGATAAAACGGCTCAACAAAAATACGAATGAATTAAGAAAAGAGAATGAAAGGTGTAGTATATGAAACATTAATGTACGTGTTAACAATGATATCAATATTAGGGTCTCGTATTCACAAAACAAATATATTTAAAACTGCTTCAACAGAAATGTTACGGTTAATATTTGCATTTAAAATACTAAAAATGTAATTGAAGCTATTTTAGAAATAGTTTTGTTTATTTAAATGAAATATATGATTGATTTAATACTGAAGTTGGGGTTGTTTTTTAATACATAACACGGGCCTAAAAATATAAAAATCACAAGAATCTCCTATATTGAATGTTTATTTGGGTCAATAACTGGCGTCTTGTCTATTATACTGAATTATGTCTTTAAACAAATGAAGTTCAATACTGAAGTTGAGGGTGTTTTGTGAATACATAACACGGGTCCACAAACTATAAAACACACACGAGATCCACCTTTTTGTGCTGTGTATGTTTTATACTTAAAAGCATAATCAGTTATATGGACGCCTTTCTCCGGGATTTAGTGAATCTATGTAAGATCAGCATTTAAGTTAAAGAGATCCATGTAAAGCGGGGAGTATTATAAATGGCTAATTTAACGCTGGAAAGTTACTTGACCTTTATTGCAAAAGCCCAAGCACACTTAAATAACCATTTTATTACACTTTGTGTTATACATTTTGTTACTTCTACTTCTTGTTTTACTATTTACATTTCACAGTTTAAAACTATATGAAACTTTGAAATTGGTTAAATCTTAGTAAGCAAGGAATTTATCAATTTAAGCTGAATAGCTCCTTGAAGAGTTTAAAAGGTTCGCCTCCTCCAATATCATTAGACTGTTCCCAGCATTTAAATTTTTAAGTGCAATATATAACGGACGTTGTATGAGATGTATTAATGTGTTAAGTGCAATACATATGATTGTATATCTTATCGTAAAACAGTTGACGTTTTCAATATACGTGTTATCTAATACGATATTTTTGTGTCTTTAATATAAGAGTATTAATTGTAATATGGTTTAATCGTAAGTTTGACACATGATACCAAATAAACTGACTGCTTATTTCGGTCAGCAACTGGCACCTTGATTCATTGTCTATTATACTGAAAATACGTTGTTTATGTGATGTCATTATAAACAGTTTATATATGTGTTTTTGCTATCAAATAAAGCTTACAGTTGGGTTTACGCATCATCTTTTATATATCAGGATCAAGGGCGTTCAGCCTATAGTCACAAAGGCAAAGGGAAAGCAAGTAGAACGATTGGAAGAAAGGTGAGTTGGCGAAGATACGTATATATGTGCTATTATCGGTTTGCCTTAGAATTTGCAAGAAACATTTATATTGTAATTCTTCCAGGCTGTTTTATGGCTTAGTAGTCTTAAAAAGATTTACCTATCAGTGTTAAATTCGTTTGTTCTCATTCAGAAAAGTTCAATGTTTATAGTTTATTTGACTAACTTCAGAAGAGCAGTGGTACTATTCAGACTAGTATATATCCATCTGTAGCCTTCGTCCATTAACCAAACAAGAACTATACCAAACTATCTTTAAGCGTTATTCAAATAAACATGGCAGTATACACATAAAATACCATAATTATAGAAGATATCTTTATTTAGTGCTACTTTACTTTTCGGTTGAAGATTGACGAACTTACACTTTTTCTTATGTTTTAAAAATTGCATTGACAATAAATGTATTTTAAGGAGAATATTGACATATTTGACATGTTAAGTATGTACCCATATAACACTTGCAACTCCGAAAATTAATTGTAAAATAGTTTACTTGTATTGTCTCTAGTTCTATATTATAAGACCTTTTAATGCGTTTCAATGATTTGTTTGTATCCTAAAAACTTGACATGTTTTATTTTATATATAGACACAGATCGGAAAAGAAAGGAATGGAAGACAAGATAAGTGAACTAGAAAGTGGAATGCGAAAGAATTTGGAAGTGTAAGACTATTTGTATGCTTGAGTACAATCTGATATATAAAACATATTTGTATGCTGTCGAGTTGTATCATAGAAAAGTTATAGAAGAGTTATAACGACCATAGAATGGAGTTATTGGTAGTCTTAAAATGGTGGCACTTACTCATATACTTTGTACTGATCTACATATAGAGACGCGCACTTCTAAAACACTGAACACATTGCTAATCAATTCTTCTAAAAGTGTCTTGTTACCATAGATTTTCCTCTATAAGTCCAAATATGCGGTGGGAAATCATAGGGTTGACCAGATTGCCTTTTTCACAATTTTGATGATTGTATGACACCCCATACTTGACAATTCTGCTACGCATCCTTAAACTTATTTCTTCATCCAACAGTATCCATTGTCATCCAAACTTGGCAGAACTCATGAAAATGTTCTAATGCTCTCATAGCTGCAAAGAAATATGACCATTTTAAGCATATTTAATAAAAATGTACACAGCTCTTATTTCTTAGGCGCAATAATCTTGCTACCGTCCCTTAGGGGGGGTAATTATCAAATGAGACTTTGAATTTTATACAATTTAGAAAATCTTGAAATAAGATATTCTGATTGCTGTCTGTAAATGTTTCGTTTGTGAGCACATTTGCATCGCATCTTTCATTGACATTCATCATACTTATACCCGTACAGTAGTAATATAATCATATTATCCCGACAGGGTGATGAACTGTTCAAATTTATTACTAAATGATGGAGTTATGAACAACACATCACACGTCAAAATGGGGACTTTTTTAATTTTGTGTGCAGTCTAGTATCTGCTTTTTTTTTCATTGGATTCATTTTACACATTTCAACCCATAATGACTGTATAATTGAAATATCTAATATAATTATTTGGGCTGGCCAAATACGACAAGATATATACTGATACTATAGCTACCACAAAATGCCGATCTCAGTTGAACTGTTAAAATCTGTCTGAATTATGACCCTTGAATATTTGTTTACCTTTTATGCATTCTTATTAGAAGTATATATCATTTAATTTCTCAAAACTTACCGAGTAGTTGTGACCCTTGAATGACGAACCATTGCATTATTCGGCATGGTCTCATATGACACAGGTGAGCGAAATAGGATTATCTCAAATGTCAAAATGTTAATTTGGATAAATAATCGTATTTACCAGATCTTTTTTAGTAATGCCAATCTATATATATCTTTTTAATGCAATGTCTTGCACTTTTCCTGTACCTGGACACTATTGGAGTGAGGAGGGGCTCAATAAAACACTTATATGTAATACTAGATAATCATATTATCAGTACGTGTTCTGTACCAATATGTTATATATTGAAGGATACTTCACGATAAAGAGGAAGCCAGACATCAATTCCGAGCCGATGTGGATAGTCTAGTGTCATCTGTTAACAATATACATTATATGGTACTCGGCCACAATCATGACAGTGCCATGAGCACCATTTACGGCACCAGTGACAATGACGGTAATGTCCCTTTCAAAAAGTTGTTCAACATTCTCACCAGTACAGCCAGTGGTGTGCAAATTTTAAAATCGAAACATCAGGATTTAACAAGGTATGTTAATGTCGGATTTCTTTTTATCTTTTGTATTTTATATTTAATTTTACTAACAAAAATGTTCTGACCTTTTGTCTCTATCCGTAACAATGGATGTTGTCTAAGAAGTGATGTACACCATTGCAATTAATACAATAGGCATTTAGAATAAAATTAAATGAATTAGTATTATGTACATGTATCATGTAATATGTCTGTACACTAAACCTATAAAAATGTTTTGCTACCACGATGTTTCAGGTCGCTAACGGTACGAATCTACTTCAGAAATAGTCTGTAGAACGGACTAAGCTTTCCCATATGGGTTCGTTAAATAGCAATATTGGGAAAGCCACATTTGAGCACGTTGATTAGTCAGTTTCTTCAACTGAAAGTTTGCATGACATCACAGATTAGTAAGCGTTAAATTGCTATGAATTGTATGACAGGCATAGAATTCCCTTTATTTTCATTGGGGTTTAATAGACCTAATTCGGGAGATATCAGGTTCCGGGATAGACTATCCCCAAAAAGGAAACCAAAAGTATTTTGCTACGGAATTTATGTACATATACAACCATGCAGAGTCTTTGGGTATTTCATTATAATTTGTTTTTGTTAACAGTAAATCGGAAGACTTAGCTGCATGGAGAAAGTGTTTGAAAGATACGGATCGCGAAGTAAGTCGTTTTTGTCGGGCATACGATGTATCAGACGACATGTTCGAGGACAGAACGCACACAACGTTACACCAAGACAACGATCCACAAACAGTTGCCTTCAGTTGTAAAACAAAGCTTCAGAAAGCAAAAGAAAATATAAACACGAAAATGAGAGGAATTTCAGATTCAGCAAGGTACGTATTTCTTACAAAAATATATTTATAAATAATGTGGGTAATGCCGTGACGGTTATATTTCATGTTACAGCATGTATCCTTGTCTCATGTCAAATTATTTGAATATCGATGTATTTCATTCTTGGTTTAGACACTTAACTACAATTACTCCGTTTTCAAAAGCTGAGTGAATGTCTGTACAAATCGTTAAATCTGGTATGAGTAATACAAAAATATATTGAATAAAACTGACATGTATAATGATCATGTAAAATCATTTAATGATAAATTATAGAATGTTTTGCTTTTGTGTCTTGTGTTTTGTTAGTGTCATTGTTTTGTTTTGTATAATTTGGCTAAATATTTTAATATCTATTTGAATATATATATTTATTGGTTTGGCAGAGGCCTTGATATTGTATCTATGGTTTGCATTGTAGCTAGGCGCACTCGCCGTAGTCTGGTCTGTACATTTATTTCTTGGTTATTCTAAATATAATTATCTCCATATATATATCATGCATTATGAATGAGCACCTGAAAAGATCCCAAAAATCGTAAATTCTGTTGTTGTTAATTCAATTATCTCCCTTTATGAAATGATATATATGAATTCACTGTAACTATATGATCCAACGGGTTTATAAATATGTTCTTTATATAGCATGTGAGTAGTCGTGAATCTTTAACTGGATCCTACTCATATAAAGTATCAGTTCATGTATGTAAATTTGTTCACCCTGTCCAAATGTGTTGCATGTAATTCCAAAGTATATAAGTCATGGTCGACACCAAATTTATTGGTTTGGCAGAGGCCTTGATATTTAATCTATGGTTTGCATTGTAGCTAAGCGCACTCGCCGTTGCCTGGTCTGTACATTTATCTGTTGGATATTCACAAATAATTATCTCCATATACGAATTTATATATATATATATATATATATATATATGCATATTGAATGAGAGGTTTTGTGCTTCCAGAGGGAGCTGTTTTTAAATGATCTTAGAATCTGAGATATATGTTTACGTCTATCACATACAGTATCATGGTGTAATAAATATGTAAACATATATCGCACACAATATGAGTACAGGTCCACCATACTCAGTATTGTAATGTTATAAATATTTATACGTCCATCACCCACAGTATTATCAAGAGTAAAGAGAGGGAGGTTCAAAAGCATAAGCGAAGCATTGAGGAACTGCATGCAGAAATATGTAAACTGCACGATCAAGTGATAGCCGTTCAAATACAGGATATATCCATATCAATGCCCGCATTTGATAGGCGGCAAGATGGCGGTGACAGATCAGATGGTTCGGCGGATGAGTTGCCAGAAGCTGACCGACAAGAACAGATGGATATCCTAGAGAAACTAAAACAGACAGGAACAATGGTTACACACTTCCAACAGTAGGTTTTCTAGAGCAATGTATAAAACAAACAAAACATACATAACATATATATCAAGTATTCAAGTATACAGTACGTGTAATTTTCAGGACTGTCCATTAAATGAGTAGATCATAACATATCTCACCGTGAAGCAAAATAGTCTAACTTAATATTACTCAGATGCAGTTAAACCGTTTATGCACCAAGGTGATGATATTACATTTTGTTTACTACTATTTTTATCTTTTTTCAGTTTCTACTTAAATAATATCAAATTTACTGATAACATTTATATCATTCATAGAAAATAAGCAAATGAATAAGAACACTTATAAACCTGATAAGAAGTCCTTTATTCGTACATCGGTTTTAACTTGACTGTAGTAAATCTAAGAATCTCTTAATTCAGACATGTTATACCGCAATGTAAAATAATTGTCTGTCTCTCTGTCCAACAGTTTATAAAAATCCACTACGTTTCCTAAATTGTCATGCTCAAGTAACCAACCAATCAGGGTGCGCGTATGTGTCACTGAGTTGTATGGTTCTGGCGAATGTGTCACTGTAGTCAACCAACCAATCAGGTTGCACGTATGTGTCACTGATTTGTATGGTTCTGGAGGATGGGCACTGTAGTCAACCAACCAATCAGGGTGTGCGTTTGTTTCTCTAATTTGTAAGGTTCTAGCGGAGGGTCTCTGTAGTCAACAGTCAAACAGTTCTAACCGCAAGTCTTCTCCTAACGATACGAGTGTACGAAGAGAGTGATATCGGATTGTATTTATAAACACCTTACTAAGTTAAACTATAAAATACTTATTGATTCGTTGTTCAAATTCAAAGTTATTGACCTTATAATGGACGTTTGTATGATATTACCGTGTTCTCTTGGTTTAATTAAAAGTGGTTTTATATATCTAATTTATATAGAAAATATGATCTTTTTTAAAAACACAATACATAGATTGGATAGAATATAATTTATTACTTTTATTTAATTGTTTCAGATTGATCATAGACAGAACAAGCACTCTTAACAAAATGGAAAATGACATGTTACCGTTAAAAATCCGCGTAAACAGATTGCATGAAGAGATATCGAGGGCAATGACCTCAAGTGAATCACCCGAGCATGACCCTGCAGATGATATTTTAAAGTCTAGACGCGGTCCTTCACCAGAAGGTCCAACGGCAGTGGTTTCTAGAGAGATAAGCAATATGTTAAAGAAGCTTTCGAAAATGGAATTGACTATAAGGCATTTGCTGGAGCATCACCAGGCAACTGGAGGCAGAGCGTCCATTTAGTGAATTAACGTCATGGATAGGAAGGAGAAACCTTTTCATAGTTGCAGCAGTGATTGGATTTTTTTTTCTTATTGTATTCGCGTGTTCATGTTGTAAATGAAATAAATTCATTTATTTAAGATATTGCAACATCTGTTAGTAGTATGTTATCACGTCATTTTCAATACCGGCGGCAGTAACTAAATCGGAGTGCTAAAAATGACTTCAATAAGAAAACCGACTTCTGTGCTATTGTAAAGCTATACTGTAGACATGTCTGATCGTACATTGCAAATATATAATTGCTTATTGAACTAAATTTTACATAATAGTCAAATACAAATACATCATAACATTTAATTTTGAAAGAAGAATACATTTGTCATATAAGCACTTATCATCATTGCCTTTACGCTTTACACCGTAGCTCACATGGTATTGACATATATTGTGAAACAACAAGCGTATTTGGTAGTCTCGTTATAGAATGACAATTTTGATCGTGAAAAAAAAAAAAAAACAACGGAATTTTATAGTTTTGTAAATGCATGATTATAAGTTGTAAATCATTTACACAACTGTTAAGTACCAATGTGTGAGATTTTATGCAAACACATCGAGAAATACATTGCATGCATGTAAATTCATTTACGGATATGAATGTCGATGTTTTCATTTACATTTACTTTGGAAGTCTTCATTTACTCTGGATGTTTGTTGTGAAGAACGTTATCAATTTTAATTCACTCCAAAATGTAAATAGTGGATGCCACCACTCCATTTGTACTCTAAAATGGAATATGAAGGTCAGGGTTTTCTTTAAACTGCATTCAGGAATAAGAAAACATCTTATTAAGCACTTGTATATTAGTACCACGTATCAGTTAGGTGTGTATTAAGTGTAATTTTAACAACATTAAATTACAAAACATAGTGAATTTAGGGTGCGAATAAGTGATATATTTTATTGAAACATGACATAATAGATTCTTAACAATCATTTATGTTACGTTTAACATGTTTTTAGGTCAACCAATGAAAGTGGTATCTCACTTTAAATTTAACGTTTAGTATGCAAATTAATAAAGCACCCCATTTCACTAGATAATCATAAGACGATTTAATGATATGCAAATGAAAAGAGGCAATGCTGTGATTGATTGTTTATAGTTAATTTCTAACCAGCTTCATCGTTTCTGTCAGAACCCAGAATAAAATATTCATTGATTTTATTAATATATAGTTCAGTTGTTGCAACTGACCAATCAACGTTCTAGGGTATCACTGTTTTTTCTATAGAAATACGACATAATGTTTGGTTTAAAAAGTAAATTTATACACAATTTGAAAATGACAGCAATCTGTCTGGATACAAAATTAGGCTCAACATCGAAATATAGTTAGAAGTAATGCATGTAAACATTGAAAGGCATTTTGTTATTTAGACGCCAATGTTATAATGTCAAGTGCACCACGAACTATAAAAGTGTTCATGACTTGACTTCTTTAAGCATATGTGTGCGTGTGTGTTTCAACGCAAGACCATAAGAAGGTCTTTTAGTTATGTTCTTGAAATACTTGCTACTTCACTGTTGTTTCTTGTTAATGTCTATGTTGTATATTTATATATGTTAAATTATTGTTTCTGTATTATATTTTCTATGATTTCTACATTGGGATTTTCTCATTTTTATACATCTTTAGCTGCTGTTAGTGAATTTTGTCACAACCACAAGGTGAATATATTTAAGATGAAAGAAAATGTAACATCGCCTTGTTGAATTCATACAAGGAGACAATTATGATAGGTTATAGTTAACATCGGTCTCACGTGTGACGCTCCTTACCCTTACAAAGAAGGTATATTGTTAATAAAACATTGCATGTTCTGTTGACTGATTATTTGATTTTACAGGCAGATTTATGCACAAAGGGGAATAACCGTGGTTGATATGTGGGTTTAGAAAGTATGAATTAACTGAATACAGCGGATGAGAAATCTAAAAACAAAAGGAATTGCACTCTGTTAGTAGTTTAGGGTCTACCGTACAGTTATATTATGTGTGTGCTTGAGGAGTCATTATAAATAATTAATAAATAGAAGATGTTTTAAACATATTTGTAGAATATCCTGGTGGTCACTGTGACATATCTGTATGAATAGACAGTTTGTGACACTCACTATCAAAATGTCATTTTTTTCTTTATCGGATATTTGACTGTCTTTGGTACTTTAAACAGTGTATGATCATTAAACGTCATGTGTTTATATGTGATGAACAATGCATGGACAAAGTCCATCCTTATGAAATTAGTGGTTACGTCTTAATCGTCTCGTTGTTATGAACTGTCAAATTAAAACATAACATTTGTGTAACAGTTTGTTGTTTATTTCAATTACCATTATAATTTTAATCAAAACTGCATGCGGTTATGTCACTTGTATGTTATGCATCCCCGATCCCCATTGCTTTTGTGGATGAGTAAATTCCAACGGCAGTTTCGGCCCGAGTAAAATATTGGTTTGTTATTTTATTATCTCTTGGCATATTTTAATTATGTAAATGTAAACGCGATAAGACAGGAAATAATTAAAGTATGTGTATGTGTGACCAAGTTTATCCATGTTGTAGTATGTTGGTGATATTGCACATTATAGGGAGTATATCTGGAAAAAAATGCAGTAAATGTCTTAACATTATTTTTAAAATGATTAAATAAATCTCATTATCATGAATAAATTAAAATCCGAATGAATTCCTTTTCAATATGTTATTTTGGCATGTTTAAATATACAGTATATCCTTTCGGCAATACTGGGTCAGTGAATATAAATAGGCTTGACATATTGGGAAAAAAGGTTAAAAGCCAATTAAAAGTTCTTTAAAAATGAGTGCACTTCATCTAGTTCACGTTCCACAAACCACATAAAGTATCACTCCGAACTATTTATGCTTCAAAATTGGTCAACAAATATCAAATAAAGACATGACAAACAATTCAAATCTGCCTAATGCTTTATATTGGACCACCCACATTAATGATTCAGGGGAACCCCACGTGGCATAATCATATAAAGAGGTGAATATAAAATTGATATAATCTAGGAGAACTTAGCAACATTCAATATAAAGTTATGGAGCAAGTTTGATGACGACTGGAATCAACAACTTCAAAGAAACGAGACTAAATATAGAGAAATCTTTAACCGCAAGGGTTAATTCGAAGATCTACAGAAATAGAAATGGTACACGGTTCGGAGCAGTACCACCCATTTATCAACTATGGACCAAGTCCTTGACATTTGTGACAAATAAGTTTCTCAGACACAAACTTAAAGACAAATATTAAACGTTGGAATGTCAAAGCAACAAAACAGTCGTGGATGAACACAATGGTCATAAAGTCCTTACGTAAAGCATCTATTGAACGGGCACTATTACACAAGGGACGCTACCCAATAGGAAAAACTACTCTTGAACATATGGGTGTTAATCTTCGTGATAATTGCAAGGTGTAATTGTTAAGTTAACACTGAACTTTTTATGCTGACTTAAAACATAACATTTAACGATTATGGACTGATTCCACATATTTAAACTTCAAACATTAACGCTTATGTATTAACTTTAAACATAAATATATGATTTACTAGCTTTAAACATAAATATATGTCTGGATGAAACTGTAATGAATTCCAACCTAAACGTTAATGAATTTACTTGCATAAAACGTTGACCGTACATATATTTGCTGACCTTACACATTGGTCGGTACTTATCTTACATCTACCATTAAACGTTAATGTACTTCACACGTATTGACTTTATACGATGTGAATTTAAAGTTATTGACTTCATACATTGAGCGTGTATGTGTTGACATCACATATTGAAAGTTAGTGTACCTGTTTGATTACGAATGAAGTTCTAAAACAGTGAACATTTATTTACTGCATTCAAAAAGTGAGCATTATTTCAACATTGAATGTAAATGTATTGATAATGCTATGTGGTACGTTAGTATACCTATTTAATTGCAGATTAAAAAAATGAACGTTTATTTACTGTCTTCAGAAACTGAGCGTTTATTGACAGCCCATAAACATTAAATGTTAGTGTGTTAACTTTTCTTATTGTACGTTAGTAAAACTGTTTAATTTCAGATTTAAAACATTAAACGGTTATTTACTACCAACAAACATTAAACGTTAACGTGTTGATATAAAGCGCGAAATCTATCATGACTTACTAGAGATAACGACTCTGACAACATAATGCTCTGTATCCTCTAGGATGATTTAATATTTTAGCTTACAAAAGAACATTTCTTACTCCCTCCGAATCTTATTCTTGCCTAGACAATCGCGACCTCTCTTCGCTATTTGAAACTATTCCCATGTTATTATACACTGTAATAATCCATTGACCTTGGATACTTAGATAATGCAGCGGTGATATAGTGGTATAGCGTCCGCCTCGCAGGCGGGAAGCTGTGGTCAGGTATCCGGGCGGATCCAACGAATACTAACACAAGGGTATAAGAAGATTCCTCGCGTTTCACTAACGCTTAAAGGGTAGTTATAAGCATTGTCGGCCAGGTGATTATGTTACTCCAGGGGAATAGATGAGAAATATTGTCTCAGACCGACATCGTCGTGATATAATTGAGAAAGAGTTGAAAGCGACGCTAAACACTGGATGTACAATGTAATATAATTAGAGACAATGGATGAATAACTATCAAAGAATTCTTGGACAGACCAAGACCAAGGAAATGACGTATTACGCGCAAATAAAATGTTTTGTTCAAGTACCCCAAACATGGCTTTGATAGAAGATCGAACCCACTACACTTCGATCCTAGGTCAACTGTGTCCTTTTGAAATAAGTTTCAAAAATAAATGTTTTGTCAATCTGTCAAGTACAGATGCATTTGTTTTAGGTTTAAAGTAAACGGTCATGTGTAACGTTAGTCAGTGGTATAATGTACGAGGTTGTAGTGTATGGTGGTTAGCGTCACTTTCAACAATTTGTCAGTCATATCGCGACGGTAGTCTAATCGAGACAATATTCTGAAAGCTGCCACACTAAAGTATCATGCTGCAGACACGCAGTATGATACCCCACTCAGCTACATTATACTGGCACTAGAGTATCATGCCGCAGACACGTGGTATGATACCCCACTCAGTTACATTTTACTGACACTACAGTATCATGCCGCAGACACGTGATATGATACCCCACTCAGTAACATTATACTGACACTGGAGTATCATGCCGCAGACACATGGTATGATACCCCACTCAGTTACATTATACTAACACTAGAGTATCATGCCGCAGACACGTGGTATGATACTCCACTCAATTACATTTTACTGACACTGAAGTATCATGCCCCAGACACGTGCTATTATACCCCACTCAGTCACATTATACTGACACTGGAGTATCATGGCGCAGACACATGGTATGATACCCCCACTCAGTCACATTATACTGACACTGGAGTATCATGCCGCAGACACGTGGTATGATACCCCGCTCAGTAACATTATACTGACACTGGAGTATCATGGCGCAGACACATGGTATGATACCCCACTCAGTTACATTATACTAACACTAGAGTATCATTCCGCAGACACGTGGTATGATACCCCACTCAATTACATTTTACTGACACTGAAGTATCATGCCCCAGACACGTGCTATGATACCCCACTCAGTCACATTATACTGACACTGGAGTATCATGCCGCAGACACATGGTATGATACCCCCACTCAGTCACATTATACTGACACTGGAGTATCATGCCGCAGACACATGGTATGATACCCCACTCAGTCACATTAAACTGACACTGGAGTATCATACCGCAGACACATGGTATGATACCCCACTCAGTCATATTATACTGACAGCGGGCATTAATAAGTATCCTCTTAATGCTGAACGCCAAGCAAGAAAGTTTCTAGTACCATTTTTTCAAGTCTTTGGCATGATTCGTGCCGGTGATTAAACCCACGAACTTCCACATGCGAGTCGAACGCTACCACTAGACTACCAGCTGCGGTGTCATAATGTAGGAGAAGACGCGTGTTATACGGATATCCAGTTTTCCTGTTATACAGATGTCGTTTTGGTTTGATTAACACAGACGTTCTATTTGGACCTCTCAAGGCCTAAAAATGTATTTAAAGTATTTAAAACTACACTGCATGTTGTTGTAGTGGTGTGGAGAGCTAATATATGTCTAAATGAATTTTATAGTTCAAAACCTTTTGTTTGACTTTCACTTATGTAATTATGTATGCTAAATCCGTATTTTTGACAGGTCACAGTTTGGAATTCAATGTATCTCCCCCCCCCCACCCCTCCCCGAGAATATCCATAACGCTAGCGGGTACAGTTCGAATACATATTGCCGGATGTCCGCAGTATTTGCAGAATATTGATGTTAAGGTGAAATACAAAATACAATCCTTTACCATATTTCATGCTGTTTAACTCCTTTGACTTACTTTGAAACGAAGGAATATTATTTAATTTCGTTTTAGGAAAAGCTATTTAATAAATAACCTTGATATCTATGCTATTGCTTCAACTTCACATTACATTACCCATTTAAAGTAAAGAAGTACTCAATTAATCTTGTTAGAATACACTGAGAGCTCAAAAAATGATCAAATCATAATTGCATTGATATGGGTGCAAGTACATAACGTGAGAAACTTTATATCTTGTTTTGCACGTTATAATTTAATTGTTTTCCTTGTTGACTCGTAATTATGCAAAGACGTATCCGTGAATCAGTGGCTATCAAATAATTGAACAATACGTTTGAATGAAGTAAGATGTTTAACGAAAGATAAGTGATGTAATCACAGGGCTCGTAAGACTACAAAAAACGACTTAATAGATAGTTTGCTCTTTAATTATAACGTAACTGTATACTTAATACGTGATAACACTGACATGATCGAGTATGGTGTGTCTCTCCCTCCATTGCGCACACTATTTGAAGGCATTGATTGACTATTGTACCTGTAGATATTCCGCTAGTTTGTATATTATTCAAAGACCTTTATCAAATATTTGCAAATGTGCTAAAATTTGTTTAAGCGTAAATTCACAATTCAGTTTAAGTAGATCTGCCAGGCTAACTTAAACAACTCTTTATTTATTTAATTTATCTGATCAGTTTAAAATACGACGGTAGTTTTAAGATTGCTGCGTAATTAGACAAATCTTTTGGCTGAGCGTTTAAGTCATTTACAAGTGTTTATAGGAGACCATACATCTCGCTATATGGTATGGAGATTTCTGTGTGTTAGTTTAAGGATTATTATTGTTCTATTACCAGGCTATAGAGGATTTACTGTAAGATGGTTATCTCTTTATAGATAATGAGTTTGATAAACATGCTGATTTCTAACACTGATATCGCATTTCGTTGCGGCAAGTAGTAACCTTTGGTTGATATACACCTCACTTTCTGTGGCTTTATATGACAGTAAATGTAATTGGCAAGAAGTAATATCCCAATATTGCGTATTTCATTTCGTTTCAGAATGATAGAGCTTTTATCATTTATCTCATGAAAATACAGCATTGATAAATTTGTATTAATTTCAAACATTAATTTGAATTCTTTTTTTTAAATTTAATATCTATTTTAACAGTGGTTAATACTAAAATTAAATGTACTGACAAATTATAAGTATTATGTTCTCTATGAAAATAATAAAATTGGTTTTTGAATATAGATTTTTTTATTAGAAAAAGAAACTATATTAGAAATGTGTGTAAGGTTAAAGGTCGTGTGATTTTATAATTTTAATTTTACGCATGTAGTGCATGCTCTTATAATAAACTAATTTTGTTATGTATGTATGTTCAATCCAATTCAAGTAATATAATATAAATCGTAAATTCCGTTGTTGTGAATTTAATTATCTCCCTTTATATATATATATATATATATATATATATATATATATATATAATTATTTTAATGACATATACAACTCAGTAACAATATTTTGTAAGAAAAGGAAATATCGCTAACCAGCTCTGATAAATAGTAAACTGTAAGTAAGTTAGTTATTACACAGTTTGATACAAATGAACTTAACAATCACAGTCAACTATTATACTTCAAAAGTGCCACATTTCATGAATGACCCTTTTAAACAGATATATTACATATTTGAACTGCGTAACGTTCCATAAAAGTCAATAAAAAGGCATCATTTACAACTCAATATCAAATAAATAACATAAAATTTGTGTTGAGATAATTATCTTAAAGAAAGGTCGACTGATAAGCAAGGTCTTGTGTGAAACGAGATAAATTTGCTTACAATATAATAGTATTATTCTTTTCACGTTTATTCAATACAAAATATTCCGCTTTATTGGTGCTGTATATCTCTTGAATTTGACATAGGTTCATTGCATTGAATACTGAACAGCCATTCCATAACTACGCGCTTTTACAACCGAGCGCTATTGAATGACTGATTGTAGATAACGTATCACGGGTCAATTGACTCGAGTATTTTCCGCCGTATTAGTTATAAAGACAACGGTTTTGTATGTGTGTTATATTGATAACATACAGATATTTCATTTATAGTATTACTGTACAGGTCTACACAAACATTTTAATAATAATATGGTTTTAAATTAAGGGCTTTATATCATGCGATGTACACAGGTATGGCTCTTTTATTATTATTTTTGAATTAAATTTTAATTTGGTTCTATATTAGGCATGAATTATGAATTATATGAAAAGATAACACATTACCGTCATTAAATGCACAACTGTGGGTCTATTACTTCTGTTAAAGTTCTGACAGTATTTTAATTTATTTACAAAATGAATAACATAAATGTATATTTTTGTCATAATTCATACTGACTAAAATAAAAGGGAACATGTACATTAAGTTAAATATTGACATAGTATAACGTGCATGTGTATATACTGTGTATATTTTGTGTATATAATGATGTATATAATGTGTTTATAATGTGTATATAATGTGTACATGTATATGATGTATATCTTTATCTGTATATAATGTGAATATAATGTGTATATAATAATGTGTTTATAATGTGTATATAATGTGTATATAATGTGTATATAATGAATGTATAATATGTAATCAGGATTGTATCATATTTAATGGTTAGTAATACTTTTAAAGTATTCTCATTACGTTTTTACTAAATGAAATATAATAATAGTGATTTTTTTCTACTACCAGAGAAATATGTTTATTTTTTTAACAGAAAACTTGATAATTTCTTCTTCTATTACATCTGGCCTCGTATATCTGGCCGGGCCCGATTAGCTCAGCCGGTAACGCGTCTGACTATCAATCCAGGAGTCGTGAGTTCGAATCCCCGCCTGGCAACAGTCTCCGTGATGATTGATAAACGCCATTAGTGTTTCATCATCCGTTCGTCTCTCACCGCTGTTTCAAGTGGGAAAGTTATCAGTTACTTGCGGAGATCGGCTGTTCTCGAGTACTGGTTAGCCTTTCAGGATCGAAGGAAACAGGGGTTAGGTTAGCCCTCGATGGCATAAAAATGACGCTAGATATTCAATCAATCAATATCTGACCTCATAAGGACTACGCTATCATGAAGTGTGGTAATATAGTGTACGCTAATCAATTCCAGCTCTACGACGGACAAAAACTAAATCCTTATACCAAGCCTACGATCGAACCTGCAATTCCTGGCGCGGGCAATTAATGCTGTATACACTTTACAAAGAATGTCCAATAAACTGTCATGAATTGTGTTTCTATGCAAATTATACAAAATGCATGATATGTACACCAAACTTTCATGAATTCTGTTTCTATACAATAATACTTACAAAATGCATGATATGTGCAACAAACTGTCATTAATTCTTTTTCTATACAATAATATATAAAAAAGCATGATATGTACACCAAACTGGTATTACAATTATACATATAAAACGTATGATATGTGCAACAAACTGTCTTGAAATCTTTTTCTGTACAATATATACAAAATGTATTATATATAAACCTAACTGTCATAAATTCTCTTTTCATACAATACATACAAAATGCATGATATTTACATCAAACTGTCGTGTATTCTGTTTCTGTACAAATAATATACACACAAAGCTGGCATGCATAATTGTAGTCTATACCTTATATACAGCATACAAGTTATATACACCAATCTGCCATAAAGTTTGTGTAGGTGCAATAATTATATACAAACAATATTTATTTACACCAAACTGTCATACAGTTATTTGTCTATACAATATATAGAAGATGTAAGTTATTTACAAAAAAAAGTCATGAATTGCTTTTGTATACAATATATAGAAGATGTAAATTATTTACACCAAACGGTCATGAATTATTTGTCTATAAAATATATAGATGTAAGTTATTTACAACAAACTGTCATGAAGTATTTGTCTATACAATATATAAATGTAAATTATTTACAACAAAAGTCATGAATTATTTGTCTATAAAATATAAAGATGTAAGTTATTTACAACAATCCGTCATGAATTGTTTTTTTAAACAATATATAGATATAAGTTATTTACACCAAACTGTCATGAAGTATTTGTCTATACAGTATATAGAAGATGTAAGTTATTTACAACAATCTGTCATGAATTGTTTGTCTTTACGATATATAGAAGATGTTAGTTATTTACAACAAACAGTCATGGACTGTTTTTCTATACAATATATAGATTTAAATTATTTACAACAGTCTGTCATGAAGTATTTGTCTATACAATATATAGATGTAAGTTATTTACAACAAACTGTCATGAATTGTTTTTCTATACATAATGATTGTACAATACTATAGTATGTGTTATTCGCATATATGTGCAGCAACATTATGTAAATTATGTATGCATACGTAACACTTATGTTATGAATTATTAATCTTTGTAATATATAAAATATGGACTGTATTATCTAAACATTGCAATTCTGTCTTCATGTTTTAATACAATATATAAAACATACTAGTTATGTATCTTATAATCATGAATTAGGTTTATTAGCTTTAATGTTTACAAAGGTAGACAAACACTGTTCATCTAACCTCCATCAATGGTGTTTCTTTATAATAAACAAAAATATGCAAGATATGCATTATAGTATAATTGTCGTGTACAAATACAAAGTTTCTTTGCTAGACAAATATGTTCCAGAATTAGATTGCATTGGAATAAGCTATTGAGAAGAGGTTCATATCAGCTGATTTTATAAGTTGTTAAGTTTGTTTTTTTTTGGTTTTGTTGTGTACGGTCATAATGACCATAAAGAATAAAGAGGTAGGAGTATCTAATCATTTTGTTATACATTTGACTTGCAGTCGAATACTTATACACACATATTTATACATTTGACTGCAGATTAGTAGTATACTGAAGTTGGTAAAATAATATAATATAAATACTGCATATTTAATTGCAGACGAAGAAAATACTGAAGTTGGTAAGATAACATAATATGAATAGCGTATAAGGTAAAATCATAGGTATACATTTGACTACAGACGAATACTATACTGAAGTTGAAAAGATGAAATAACATAAAATCTGTATAAGGTCAAAATCATAGGTATTCATTTGACTGCAGACGAATACTACACTGACGTTGAAATGATATCATAATATAAATAGTGTATAAGATAAATACATATTTATACATTTGACTGCAGACGAATACTACACTTAAGTTGGTAATGTGAAATATCATAAAAACTGTAAAAGGTAAAAACATATAATGTAAATATTACATCCTTTGAATGCGAACATGTGATGCCAATATACAAAACAGCGTAAACAATAAACATGCATCTTACATTTGACCATTTAACCTTGCTTTGCAAACAATAAACCATATCGTTAAACGTTTGAAGAGTACGTTAGTAAATCATTCAACACGATTTATTGTTTAAACACTATTTCACCTACTTAATATTCGTGCAGTCGAAATTAAGTGGTTCTCCAAATATTTTAAACATAGAATTTAGTCATTGACTTCTACCTGACATCTAACTAACTCTGTTCATATTAAGCAATGAAATTTCAAAATATATAATTTCTGCCAGGTGCGTATTAATTTACTTGATTCCACAATGACATAAGGATATTTATTCGTTAAAACGGTATTACGTAAAGCAAATCGTGAGTGACAACTTGAAATAAATTCGTTAAGTTTGAAGGATTTGGGAGCTACGAGTAGATAATATCAATATGTTTATGATATACTGGTTAAGAAATTTGGAACAAATTGGAGAACGTCCAAATAATTTTATCGCAGACATCGTCTAGATAAAAGCATATTTTTTTAATTGTGTAATATATAATGATCTAACTAGTAAGTATTAAGACATTAAGTATTAATATATTTAGATGAGTTTGCGCAGAACATATTGAATTCATCATCTAATTATTAGTCAGATGAATTTACTAAATCATATTGAAATTATTAAAGACAATAATGAAGAATATGGAGTTATTCTTATTTGCTGAGCGTTCATGAGCTATGAATTTACACCAACCACGTGTATAGAAAGTTATTCCCGGACATATCCCATGAACGTTCGACAAATGGAGTTCATTCCTTATTATACAAATATGGACTTTTCAGCTAACTGTTGAATGATGTGATATGCACCAGAAATATATTGACCGAGGAGAATATTATTATAATCGATCACTCATATGCCCTAGGTATATATTTTAGAAGTCAAAAAAGGTGAATATCAAAATATGGTTAATATGAAAAAAGAATTTTGAAATTAGACCAAAATGCAATTTAGAAAGTTTTTATGACTTTAAAGAAATAAAGTATGCATTAATCATTTCACCAAGGAAATTCAGCTATAGTTTAGTGCATGCATACTTCAAGATAGGGACGGTGCATGTGGCCTTATTGCTTAATTATAATATGTTTTTTCTTTCCTATCAGTAACAGAATTATAACGACAATGAAGCTTGACGACAGCCCTCCTACACAGTTGGACAAAACACCAGAAATTATAATAACAAAGTCTTCAAGTGATAATGATTTAACAAATGAAAATGCCGGAACTGAAAACGTCAACGGAGACGCTAAAGGTGACGATGAAACTACGGAAGGTACTATTGAAGGCAATGATGATCAGCAAACGAACAAAAATATGACAGATGATGATTTGGGAATATATGAAGATACTGACGATGGTGATGATCTCACGGATACTGAGGCTGAGATTGAACGACTTAGAGAGGAGAAAAGAGCAAGAGAAGAGGAAGAGAAAAACTTTGAAGCATCAAATTGAAAACATTGATACAAACACATCTGATAATCCATCTGGAGTTTTTCTTACCGAAACAAATGACAATGGAGCTAAATCCGACAGGTCTGAAAGGACAGATACGGATGTTACTATTGACTGTCAAGAAAACAAATCAGATAAATTGAAAACGGATGTAGCGACAGTGAAACCAACTCACGTTAGTGTTCAGGACTGGTCAGCTCAAAGATTCCTTAAGGGTGTAAGCATAAACGATCAACAGAGAAAGTCGGGAAACAGGAGAAAAGGAGCAACGACTAGTATGACAAGGGAGTTGGCAGAATCAAGGTAGGCTTTGGTTTAAGCATATTTTACTAATAGTTTAACATACTAATTACAAAAGAACTGGAACAAATGTCATCTTATAAGGTTTCTATCCTAAAGTTTGTTTGATATTTTAGCTACATAACTAATTAAAATACTCGTTCTACTATCCTACAATGAAACATATTTTTTTCAAAAGAACATACTTATTATAAATATAAGTTAGTATCATGTGCACTCTTTGTCCGCTATTTATATTTCATATTATTCGTATTACAATATATACTGAAGGGAGATTACTCGTATGGCCTTGTCACTATACCTATGTTAAATACGATTAATACGTACGCGTGCAATAGTGTATGATTGCAACAATGAGCTTTGTCATTACAGTTATTGTGTATGTTATTGTTCTTTAATATAGTGTTCTATATATATATATATATATATATATATGCAAAATGAATCAATGTATTGAAACATACATATAGTTGTGGAAATGAAATGAATCAATGTATTTTAATATACATAAATGTATGGAAATAAATCAATGCTTTTTAAACATTCATATAAGTATGGGAATTAATCAATGTATTGAAATATACACATAAGTATGGGAATTAATCAATGTATACAACATACATATAAGTATGGGAATTAATCAATGTATTAAACATACATATTAGTATGGGAGTTAATCAATGTATTAAATATACATGTAAGTATGGAAATAACTCAATGTATTCAAGCATACATATAAGTATGGGAGTTAATTAATGTATTAAACATACATATAAGTATGGAAATAACTCAATGTATTCAAACATATACATATAATTATATAAAATAACTCAATGTATTCAAACATACAAATAAGTATGTGAATTAATCAATGTATTTAACATACAAATACGTATGGAATAACCCAAACAAACATATAAGTGTGGGAGTTAATCAATGTATTAAACATACATATGAGTATATAAAAATAAATCAATGTATTTCACATACATTCAATTATGGAATTAATCAATGTATTTCACATAGAAATAAGTATGGGAATTAATCAATGTATTCAAACATACATATAAGTATGGGAATTAATCAATGTATTAAACATACATATAAGTATGGAAATAAATCAATGTATCAAACATACATAGAAGTATGGAAATTAATCAATGTATTAAACATATATATAATTATGGAAATAAATCAATGTATTTAAACATACATACAAGTTTGTAAACTAATCAATATATTAGACATACATATAAGTATGTGAATTAATCAATGTATTTAACACACAAATACGTATGGAAATAACTCAATATATTCAAACATACATATAAGTATGGGAATTAATCAATGCATTTATCATACAAATACGTATTGAAATAACTCAATGTATTAAACATATATATAATTATGTAAATAAATCAAAGTATTTAAACATACATTCAAGTTTGTGAACTAATCAATGTATTAGACATACATATAAGTGTAGGAGTGAATCAAGGTTTTTATATATACATGTAAACGTAGACATGATTTATTCGTATAGGTAGCTGTTTCAACATATCACATGTCAAATTAATACTCTACAATAGCAATAATTTTGTAAAATGTATTATTTATATCCAGTATATGCTAAATGGATATAAGCTACGTTTGGAAGTATCATACGTGTGTATCAATAAATGTAGTGCTGCAGTCAAATATATCGATATAACATAACACATAAAAATATTAAGAAATCTTCAAGTGTATTGGATTGTTGTTGTTAAAAAGGTGTGGTATGTTTACTGCATATCTGTTTTACTTATATGTCGATTTCCATTGAACGTGCATTGACTTACCATAACAAAACAACCTATTCACCAAAAATCAATCTATCAAATACTCGAGCACTTCAAACAATCTAAATGAATTACGTATTTTAACTAAGGTGAATGTTACAACGTATCCGTTTTGTTATATATCTATAAATCCATACAAAATTTAATTAAAAACTATCTAAAGTGTATGTCATTATTCTTAGATATATACAACATATGAAAGTCAAAGTTGTTTTTCTCTGCTGGTTGTAACAGTTTCGTTTGTTAGTGATAATTAGTATATCCCAGATGATAGTAAACTGTCTTCAATTAGTCTATCCTAGATGATACTAAATGGTCTCCAATTAGGCTATCCCAGATACTAAACTGTCTCTAATTAGTCTATCCCAGATACTAAACTGTCTCTAATTAGTCTATCCCAGATACTAAACTGTCTCTAATTAGTCTATCCCAGATACTAAACTGTCTCTAATTAGTCTACCCCAGTTACTTAACTGTCTCTAATTAGTCTATCCCAGATACTAAACTGTCTCTAATTAGTCTACCCCAGTTACTAAACTGTCTCTAATTAGTCTACCCCAGTTACTAAACTGTCTCTAATTAGTCTATCCCAGATACTGAAATGTCTTTAATTAGTCTATCCCAGATACTGAAATGTCTTTAATTAGTTTATCCCAGAACCTGATATCACCCGAATCAGGTATATTAACATTCTATGCCTGCTTTTTCATTGGAGATTAATAGACCTGATTCGGGAGATATCAGGTTATACACCACAATTCATAGCAAGTGAACGCTTACTAAACTGTGACGGCATACACAGTTTCAGTTGAAGCTAATGACTAATCAACGTGCTCAAGTGGGGCTTTCTCAACATTGCTATTTAATGGACCCAATCGGAAGACCTTACTTTATGATAATACAAATGTGGTAGATATAACTGGTTTGGTATGCACAGTAAACACCTAATAGCAATAGTTTGCCGTCGTGGTTGTTCATACAGTTGTGGTAGAAAAAATAGCTAGATATGCCCAAACTACCCTGACGAAACTACAAATAGCAATACGATTTAGTTTGCCGTTGTGGTTGTTCCTTCAATGTACATGATCATATAGTTGTGGTAGAAAAACTAGCTAGATATGCTCAAACTACCCTGACGAAACTACAAATAAAAATACGGTTTGGTTTTCCGTTGTGGTTGTTCCTTCAATGTACATGATCATACAGTTGTGGTAGAAAAACTAGTTAGATATGCCAAAACTACCCTGACGAAACTACAAATAAAATTACGGTTTGGTTTTTCGTTGTAATTGTTCCTTTAATGTACATGATCATACAATTGTAGTACTAGATAGGTATGCCAAGATTATCCTAACGAAACTACAAATAAAACTACGGTTTGGGTTTTCATTGTTCCGTTAATGTACATAATCATACAATTATGGTAGAAAAACTAGATAGGTATGCCTTAACTACCCTTGTGAAACTACAATTAAAAATACGGTTTGGTTTTTCGTTGTGGTTCCATTAATGTACATGTCCATACAAGAACGGTACAAATACTAGATAAATATGCACAGACTACCATAATAAAACAACAAATTGAATTTCGGTTTAATATTCTATGGCGGATATTCCGTTATTATATATGAACACAAGTGTGGTAGAAATAACTGGTTTTTGTAGGTCAAATAACTATCCTAATTAATCTACAAATTAAAATTTTATTTTCTGTGGCGGTTGTTCCATTATTGCATATGCAATTGATTATTATCCAAGTAGTTATGGAAAATGTACATGTAGTTTTTATATTCCTCAAAGAACATGATTTTGCACAAAAAAGCAATGATAACGTAACAATATTAAATTGCAAGAACGTGTGTACCATAGTGTGCCACCCTGCAGCCAAGCCACCAACCAACTGATGACTACTGTTATTAATACACTAACTACGGTCCAGGGAGTGTGTAAGGGGTTAGACGTATAAGTAAAGAGGGGTCGGGTCGACGCTATTTTAAACAAGATCCATGCTATATGTGACATTATATGTTATTGATGGAGAGATACATCAGATTGTATCAGTAAAACCACCATAGTACCTCCAGTAACTGAAAGCTATCTAACATAAAGTGTTTTAACAAACTGGGTTTAAACCTACACCCTCAGCGGTGATGAAAGGTGATCATGAAACAGTGCTTAAAACTTTCATACACGGAGGATCTGGCATTTGATCAAAGTAACTATGAATCGGATTATAAATGGGATTTTTATTCGATATCTTAAGGCCCATTTGTTTTTTTGCCTCCATTTTATTAAAACATTCACATACAATGCTGCTATCTGATACCAGAATTGCATGTTGTAAGTTGCACAAAGAATGAAGAATAATGTTTGTCTGTTTTGATGGTTATAGTATTACTACAACGTAACTAGAGTTTACATGGTAGACTATTTAAGTCCAGTGACTGCAGGCAAACAATAGATTGTAACGGACTGGTATGCCACCACAATATAGTAATTAGACAGTCACGCAATTAGCGTAATTAAATATCAATAGGGTTGTGTCAGATGTACAAATACCTGTATTGAACCATCTGTAATAGAAGTAAAATTGTAAGTCATTAGTTACAAGGGTGGCAATAAGGGTGATTACATACACAATTTGATAAATAATCATTTAAGACAAAATACAATAATCGCTTATAGCAAGTTACCTTTAAAGACAAAAGAAAACACATACATATTATTTCAGCAGATAAAACAAACAAATTAGTAAGCTTTAATGTGATACTAACGAATTCATGTTGATATACTATCAAAATGAACTGGTGTCACGGACCCGAGGTTCAATATATCCACAGGTTGGCATACAATCAAGCATACTAAAGATTACCCCCTCTTGAACCCACGTTTCGTGTTCAGACCTAAGGATAGTTGATACGTTGCTACACAGATTTGTATTTTCTTAATAAGGGTCATTATACGAAGGTATCCTAAGCTGTACATGTCTGCATTAAGCGTTTGATGGGTTTCATTTTTCTATATTTTTAATGGATATATACTGTTATTTATGATCACCTGGTTAGCATTTGAAGAGGATACTTTGTTTAAAATTGCGTTTACAAATGTGATGATCATTGAAAGTTGGATTAAACCGTTGATTACTTTTAAACGGTGCATTGAATTAAAGACGTTAATATATTGTGAAGATATACTTCAAATTTAATATGAAAATAACACTGTGTTGAAAAAAGTATGTTGATATTTTAGAATTACACTCAGTGTCTTGACTACGTAATACTTCTGGTATTTTAGATTGTTGACTAGATTACATGAATACCACACGTCATTATATAGATAGATAGTCCTGACTTAATTATTAGTGTATAGCTATTCAAAAATAGCCTAAAGAAACACTTTCGAAATTAACAATGGAAAAGTCAGAAATAGAAAACGAGGTTCTTAAATTTTCACTCAATTTAAAACAAATTGAATCATCTGCGACTGATAACGTGAGTGTCGACGATATGTTAGTAACACCTCCTGCTAGAGAAAATACCGAATGCGATCTTAAAAGCCCACGTAATGAAGATCTTGGATATTTGGGAAGCGAAAATTACAAAATTAACGACAACATACCACTCGACGGCAGAAGTACCGATCGCAGTGAATCTATTGACGCCGATCTAAATGAAAGAGAGCACATGATAGCAGCTCTTGAAAAGATAGCTGAGGTGAATGATAGTCGGAATGTTAGTGCTGACACTCTACAAATAAATGATGACGACCCTGAACCAGAGATTATAGACATTACTGAACGGTTATATGACGGAAGAACTGATACCGACGATGAAACAACAGACACTTACACGGACACTCCGAAAGGTGATTTAGGACTTACAACTGGAACATTTCCTGAGTTAGAGGTCACATGGAATAGCGGTGTTCAGTCCAGTGAGATGATTTCTTCACGTAGTAAAACTCCCTACACAAACCAATACCTTGACAGTAAAGCATCTTATTATGAAACACAAAAAGACAATGGATACATCGTAGAGGAGGCGAAGCCGGTCCGCGGGGTCAAGTGGGGAAGTAGAATTGACATAAGGTCACCACCAAAGAAACAGCACCAGGAATATCATAATGATGACGACAGACTTGAACCAGAATTACAACTGTCCAGGTGAGGTTAAACTACGTTGATACTAATAGAATATAACGGTCGCTTCTAACATAAACGCTCCTTGGTCAGACCAGTTTAGTATTTAATGTAATGGATGTCATGAATAATAGCGTATATGTTATATGTGAGGGATATGTCATATGTCATGAATAATAGCGTATATATCATATGTGAGGGATATGTCATATGTTTGCAAGAGTAATTAATATTTTGGGAATAACTTAATTATTTTTACAAAAACACTAATAAACATGTGAAACTCTTAACAGCTAAAAGAAAGATTATTAGAACAATGTTATCGAGGGCTAATAGACGAATAGTGCAAAGTAAATATTGTACATGTATTACACGAAGAACAGATAATGGTCAACGGATCTGAAACAGCTGTGATATAACATACAAAATAGTGAAATGGACGATAATGTTCTAAAACAGAAAAAATACTTAGTTTATTTGTGAAGTGTAACCAACGATACAACTTAAAAGTACCTTGAAAGTAGTATTATTTCAAGTTATTAGAATACCGCTAAATGACACACTACACCGACTTATGTAGTGTGTATATACGAGGCACCTACTTATACTACGTACTAAGCACATTTTGGCGTTTAGCAGCCTTATAACATCAACTTGTAATTTTACTGATATAATTTGGTATATTGATACATAAAACCAATGTAAAACACATAAAGAGGTCCCATAAATGCTTCCGAAGCAATAAATTGAACTGTTTTCGATCTGAAAATGATTCAATCCGTCACTTTTCATGAATGTTTGAGGAAACGGTCATGTTCCCATTCAAAAACACATGTCCGCTTGAAAATTAAATAGAATGCCACTCATATCGGCTATATCTTTGATTTAAAAACGAAATAATAATATGAAAATAAAGGGGTTTCTTACTGCACTGTTCGACTGCGTGAACAAAAATAACAGGAAGTACCGGTTTATCGGGTGTAGTATCACCGTAAATGCTACGTAGTAACCGTTACTTACATATAAGTATGGAAATAACTCAATGTATTCAAACATATACATATAATTATATAAAATAACTCAATGTATTCAAACATACAAATAAGTATGTGAATTAATCAATGTATTTAACATACAAATACGTATGGAATAACCCAATGTATTCAAACAAACATATAAGTGTGGGAGTTAATCAATGTATTAAACATACATATGAGTATGGAAATAAATCAATGTATTTCACATACATTCAATTATGGAATTAATCAATGTATTTCACATAGAAATAAGTATGGGAATTAATCAATGTATTCAAACATACATATAAGTATGGGAATTAATCAATGTATTAAACATACATATAAGTATGGAAATAAATCAATGTATTAAACATACATAGAAGTATAGAAATTAATCAATGTATTAAACATATATATAATTATGGAAATAAATCAATGTATTTAAACATACATACAAGTTTGTAAACTAATCAATATATTAGACATACATATAAGTATGTGAATTAATCAATGTATTTAACACACAAATACGTATGGAAATAACTCAATATATTCAAACATACATATAAGTATGGGAATTAATCAATGCATTTATCATACAAATACGTATTGAAATAACTCAATGTATTAAACATATATATAATTATGTAAATAAATCAAAGTATTTAAACATACATTCAAGTTTGTGAACTAATCAATGTATAAGACATACATATAAGTGTAGGAGTGAATCAAGGTTTTTATATATACATGTAAACGTAGACATGATTTATTCGTATAGGTAGCTGTTTCAACATATCACATGTCAAATTAATACTCTACAATAGCAATAATTTTGTAAAATGTATTATTTATATCCAGTATATGCTAAATGGATATAAACTACGTTTGGAAGTATCATACGTGTGTATCAATAAATGTAGTGCTGCAGTCAAATATATCGATATAACATAACACATAAAAATATTAAGAAATCTTCAAGTGTATTGGATTGTTGTTGTTAAAAAGGTGTGGTATGTTTACTGCATATCTGTTTTACTTATATGTCGATTTCTATTAAACGTGCATTGACTTACCATAACAAAACAACCTATTCACCAAAAATCAATCTATCAAATACTCGAGCACTTCAAACAATCTAAATGAATTACGTATTTTAACTAAGGTGAATGTTACAACGTATCCGTTTTGTTATATATCTATAAATCCATACAAAATTAAATTAAAAACTATCTAAAGTGTATGTCATTATTCTTAGATATATACAACATATGAAAGTCAAAGTTGTTTTTCTCTGCTGGTTGTAACAGTTTCGTTTGTTAATGATAATTAGTATATCCCAGATGATAGTAAACTGTCTTCAATTAGTCTATCCTAGATGATACTAAATGGTCTCCAATTAGGCTATCCCAGATACTAAACTGTCTCTAATTAGTCTATCCCAGATACTAAACTGTCTCTAATTAGTCTACCCCAGTTACTTAACTGTCTCTAATTAGTCTATCCCAGATACTAAACTGTCTCTAATTAGTCTACCCCAGTTACTAAACTGTCTCTAATTAGTTACTAAACTGTCTCTAATTAGTCTACCCCAGTTACTAAACTGTCTCTAATTAGTCTATCCCAGATACTGAAATGTCTTTAATTAGTTTATCCCAGAACCTGATATCACCCGAATCAGGTATATTAACATTCTATGCCTGCTTTTTCATTGGAGATTAATAGACCTGATTCGGGAGATATCAGGTTATACACCACAATTCATAGCAAGTGAACGCTTACTTAACTGTGACGCCATACACACTTTCAGTTGAAGCTACTGACTAATCAACGTGCTCAAGTGGGGCTTTCTCAACATTGCTATTTAATGGACCCAATCGGAAGACCTTACTTTATGATAATACAAATGTGGTAAATATAACTGGTTTGGTATGCCCAGTAAACACCCAATAGAAATAGTTTGCCGTTGTGGTTGTTCATACAGTTGTGGTAGAAAAAATAGCTAGATATGCCCAAACTACCCTGACGAAACTACAAACAGAAATACGATTTAGTTTGCCGTTGTGGTTGTTCCTTCAATGAACATGATCATATAGTAGTGGTAGAAAAACTAGCTAGATATGCCCAAACTACCATGACGAAACTACATTAAAAATACGGTTTGGTTTTCCGTTGTGGTTGTTCCTTCAATGTACATGATCATACAGTTGTGGCAGAAAAACTAGTTAGATATGCCAAAACTACCCTGACGAAACTACAAATAAAATAACGGTTTGGTTTTTCGTTGTAATTGTTCCTTTAATGTACATGATCATACAATTGTAGTACTAGATAGGTATGCCAAGATTATCCTAACGAAAATACAAATAAAACTACGGTTTGAGTTTCCATTGTTCCGTTAATGTACATAATCATACAATTATGGTAGAAAAACTATATAAGTATGCCTAAACTACCCTTATGAAACTACAATTAAAAATACGGTTTGGTTTTTCGTTGTGGTTGTTCCATTAATGTACATGACCATACAAGAACTACCATAATAAAACAACAAATTGAATTTCAGTTTAATATTCTATGGCGGATATTCCGTTATTATATATGAACACAAGTGTGGTAGAAATAACTGGTTTTTGTAGGTCAAATAACTATCCTAATTAATCTACAAATTAAAATTTTATTTTCTGTGGCGGTTGTTCCATTATTGCATATGCATTTTATTATTATCCAAGTAGTTATGGAAAATGTACATGTAGTTTTTATTTCCTCAAAGAACATGATTTTGCACAAAAAAGCAATGATAACGTAACAATATTAAATTGCAAGAACGTGTGTACCATAGTGTGCCACCTTGCAGCCAAGCCACCAACCAACTGGTGACTACTGTTATTAATACACTAACTACGGTCCAGGGAGTGTGTAAGGGGTTATACGTATAAGTAAAGAGGGGTAGGGTCGACGCTATTTTAAACAAGATCCATGCTATATGTGACATCATATGTTATTGATGGAGAGATACATCAGATTGTATCAGTAAAACCACCATAGTACCTCCAGTAACTGAAAGCTATCTAACATAAAGTGTTTTAACAAACTGGTTTTAAACCTACACCCTCAGCGGTGATGAAAGGTGATCATGAAACAGTGCTTAAAACTTTCATAAACGGAGGATCTGGCATTTGATCAAAGTAACAATGAATCGGATTATAAATGGGTTTTTTATTCGATATCTTAAGGCCCATTTGTTTTTTGCCTCCATTTTAATAAACTAAATCTATAACTTAAAGAAATTTTATTATGTTAAGTGCTTAAAATCATTTTGTGGTAGAAACATGTGGATGTGAATGGATGACGAAGGAATGAATGAATGAATGAATGAATGAATGAATGAATGAATGAATGAATGAATGAATGAATGAATGAATTAATTAATTAATAAATGTATGAATGAATGAATGAATGAATGAATGAATGAATGAATGAATGAATGAATGAATGAATGAAAGAACGAACGAACGAACGAATAAGAATGAATGAATGAATGAATGAATGAATGAATGAATGAATGAATGAATGAATGAATGGATGAATTAATTAATAAATGTATGAATGAATGAATGAATGAATGAATGAATGAATGAATGAATGAATGAAAGAACGAACGAACGAACGAACGAATAAGAATGAATGAATGAATGAATGAATGAATGAATGATTGAATGAGTGAGTGAGTGAGTGAGTGAGTGAGTGAGTGAGTGAGTGAGTGAATGAATGAATGAATGAATGAATGAATGAAGAATGAATGAATGAATGAAAGAATGAATGAATGAATGAATGAATGAATGAATGAATGAATGAATGAACGAATGAAAGAAAAAATAATAAATGAATGAAGAAACTATGTAAACAGACGAACTGACCGACAACCGAATGAATACAATGTAATTGATAACTGAGATATTCTAAAAAAAAAAGCATTTGCTCTGAGCATCTGTTAAGATAAATCGGTTGTCTCTCTATAAGCACATTGTCTATATGTATGTTAACATCTGTTGAATATTTCGATTGCCTCCCCGTAAGCACATTGTCAATAAACATTTCAACATATGTTGAACCATTTCGAATGTTTCCCTGTAAGCACATTGTCAATATACATGTATCATCTGTTAAAACATTTCGATTGCCTCCCTGTAAGTACATTGTCAATATATACGTATCATCTGTTAAAACATTTCGATTGCCTCCCCGTAAGTACATTGTCAATATACATGTAAACGTCTGTTGAAACTTTTCGATTGCCTCCCTGTAAGTACATTGTCAATATACATGTAAACGTCTGTTGAAACATTTCGATTGCCTCTCTGTACGTACATTGTCAATATACATGTAAACATTTGTTAAAACATGTCGAATGTCTCTCTGTAAGTACATTGTCAATATACATGTAAACATTTGTTAAAACAATTCGATTGCCTCTATGTAAGCACATTGTCAATATACATGTAAACATTTGTTAAAACATGTCGAATGTCTCTCTGTAAGTATATTGTCAATATACATAAAAGCATCTGTTAAAACATTTCGATTGCCTCAATGTAAGCACATTGTCAATATACATATAAACATTTGTTAAAACATTTCGAATGTCTCTTTGTAAGTATATTGTCAATATACATGTAAACATTTGTTAAAACATTTCGAATGTCTCTCTGTAAGTACATTGCCGAAATACATATAAACATTTGTTAAAACATATCGAATGTCTCTCTGTAAGCACATTGTCAATATACATGTAAACATTTGTTAAAACATTTCGAATGTCTCTCTGTAAGCACATAGTTAATATACATGTAAACATTTGTTAAAACAATTCGATTCTGTCCCTGTAAGTACATTGTCAATATACATGTAAACATTTGTTAAAACAATTCAATTCTCTCCCTGTAAGTACATTGTCAATATACATGTAAACATTTGTTAAACTATTTCGAATGTTTCTCTGTAAGTACATTGTTAATATACATGTAAACATTTGTTAAAACATTTAGAATGTTACTCTTGTAAGTACATTGTTAATATACATATAAGCATCTTTTGAAACAATTCGATTTTTCTCCTATAAACACATTGCCATTATAGGCATGCATCAGTTAAAACAGCCGTATTGCTCCATATAAGCATATTACCATTGCTTATCTATATTTTAAAACTAGTTCGCTTGTCTCCCTGCAAACACATTGTCAAGATTAGAGTTGATAAGACGCAGATGGTGCGAGCGTTTGCAGCAGGGGGTCCCAGTATCATATCTTATATGCCCAAGTACAGCCAACTTGTTATCCAAGCTACTGAGAAGAGAGAACTATCATTCAAAATGAGTTATCGACCAAGATAAAGTTCGACAAGCCCAAGATTAGGGACTCATTGACAGAGAAATAGTTGACATCGCTACGTTAGCCGACTCAATGACAATGTAAACAAACTATGAATGTAATCTATGAAGTATACTTCAATAAATACTAAAAGTAAGTATTTGTCAATCTAATTACACTATTCAATAATACAAATGAGATTTACAACAATATATTTCAAAATTAATTTCTTGAATTCTTAAGAGGGTTAAGCGCATTCGAACTGTTATGTCAATGTTTACTCGTAGTCGGTATGATCTAACTGGTGTCTTTAAGACTTGATAAATTGAACATTCGTCTCCGATTTTCTTTAATTATACATTTAAATGTTTGTATTTAGATCATTGTAGAACTTTGTCCCATTGCTTATATAAGTCACTGACAATCATGTTTTGAATAGTAATATAAGCATCCCATAACTGTGCATATTTAAATGAAATTTTATTGTTAAGTTGAGCAGATTTATACGAGTTGTATAATTGGTAGTGAATGTTCAAAAGCATATAAGGGTATACTTATGCATGCATTTATATTTATGAGCAGCGTTTCCTTTTTTAAATGAATTGAAGTATTGTATAAGGGCGTTGTTTCAGATCAGTTTCAGTATAATAAAATTTAAGAATAATATTATGGTAGATTTATCTACCAGTTCATGATAAATCAAGCGTCAGTTGAAAGCAGATGTGTGCTTGTAATGTTCGATAATGAATGAAACGGATTTCTATAAGATGGTTGGATAGTATAATATAGTGAAATGTAATATACATCGAATAACATGAGAGACAATGGATCTGAAAGGGAAAAAGTTTTTACCGTTAAAGTCTCAAATACAAGTGGTAGGGTAAGTAGCCATGTTGATATAAACATGATAAATTAAATATACTGAATATTACAGCTAGCCCGCCACCTGACATTTTACGTACCTGACATTTTATGTACCTGACATTTCATGTATTTTCTCAAACAGGCCCAGTATCAAAGTAATTTCCTTAACATTTTGACATGAGTTAGAAAGCATATTTAAACTATAAAAAAACACATAATTATTTGTTAATGTCATATAGATCTACAATTTTTAATAGCACTTCTCCGTATTTTGACGAATTTATTGGAAATATAAAAGTGGCGTGTTAGCTGCTCCGTGTGAAGTATAACAAAGGAATGTAAAAACATATTGTTTTAAATTGCTTAGTTAGGGTTTGGTATTGTTATTCTAATTAATAGCCTACACATTTGATCTGTATAGCTATATAGATCTATATTCTGACCTATTGACGGTTAAAATACAACTCATTTGTTGGTTAAGCAGGCTAGATATGGGTACATCGTGGAGAAATAATGCTACTTTTTAAACAAAGTTTAATATTTCAATCGCATAATTTACCAGTGTATTTTGTGTATATACCTTTTGTAATAATCACTATCACTACCGAACATCGCTCGGTGTTATCCGTATATCACTCATGCACGTAAAACGCCGAGATACTTTCCGCTTTAACCTAATATCTAAATGACGGCATAGAATCATTGAAAATGACGTTGTCGTGAGGCGTTGACATCATAACATGACGGCAAAAAACCCCTAATATATGTGCATTGTTCTATTTATTATAGGTTTAATTCATTTTTTTCTGTTTTTCATGCATGTGTAAAGAATGTCAAATCACACACAAATCAAATAAAGTCCCGATGAATAGATTTTATTTGAGATTTCTCAAGTGAATGAAAAAAACAAACAAACTATACGCTGCAAAGTAAACGCGTAAGAATACATCACCTCTGTCCTGGCTGACATCAAATTCTTGAGATATAATATACAATAATATCGTAACGGCTATGGTCTGATTGTAACGCCCGGTAAAATCGCTGAACCAAAGACATCTATAAAACAATAAACCGATGAAGAGAGCTAGAACTAGATCTAACATTTGTTTTTGTTGTATTTTATTATAAAAATAAGCGTGGAACCATTGTGAACGTCATTTAAGTTCGTATATTGTTAAACCGACCATCAAAATGTCGATGCTTCTTTGTTTACGCGAGAAACGTAAAAGTAGTCCGTTTCAATGATTGTATCGAAAAATAAAAGTCTTTAAAAAATTGACAGTTGTCCAATTAAAATGCTTTAAATACATATAGTATAATGAGATTGGAATTATATCATCATAAAACTGATTTGTATTTCGATTCTTGGAACTACTATATATTTTTGTCCATAAGGCTCCATTGCATCGTAATGTCAATATCTAAATAAATAGTCAGAATCTCCAACATGTCTCTTTGCTCAAATTCTGCATTTGTCCTAGACCAGCATGCAATTAACAAAAAAACATACACTGGCCAGGGCTGTTTTTTTCCCATTCCATAGGATCACAATGTCGCAGGTCCGGGTTGGTCTATAACCCACACCTTCGTCAGGGATACATATATCACGTGATCGTCGTGAAGCAGCGTTATTGACCACTCGGCTACGCAGCAACCCGTCGCAGGTACAATCTACTTAAACGTGCGCCTGTTTGCAGGGTTGCTGGCTGTGCTCATGTTGTACTACATAATGCTTTATAGATTTTGTAGTGTTTACAAACAGGTATAAAACAGTCATCTCCAACAAAGTTCAGTAGTGTTTCCTTAGAGATTTATTGAGTCTGATATAACGAAATGTGCGTCAGAGTGAATATCTACTTTCATTACGGTGGCTGGCCTTAAAGTGATGTGTGCAAGTCCATCAGTTTCTAGTGGATCTCCAAGAAAACACAAATATTTTAAATTAGGATACGTTTCTTATGTTCTGTTTTTTTTTTCCAGCAAATATAATGATACATTCGTAAGAAAATGTGCAAGCCCGGGCGTTGTGGAGTTAAGGCAGCTACGTCACTGTTACATGCAACAAACCCGTTAATCAGTAATGTTTTTATTTAAATAATAAGGTAATACCTAAAAAAAGTACACATGTTAGATGAAACTTAATTATCTCAAGAGACAGTTTGTAACAAATTACACTGTTGAGTGAAAGTCTAGAATATTGGAATGGCATGTTTGGTAATGAATGACACAAATAATTCTGAGCAAAATAGTCACATTCACCATATCTTATTATGTTTATTTGCCTAAACGGTCTAAATAATGCATAGCAAATAAGAAATGCTGACCTAGTAAATACTATTGAGGTTGTGTTATGTGTATATGTGTGCATTAATGGTGGTGGTAATGATGGGGTGGGTGTTTTTTTTTTTTGGGAGGGGATAATCATACTCTGCCCCACCCAAGCTTACACACACACGCACGCACGCACGCACGCATACGCATATTTACCTGATAATTCAATAGCTTACTCAGTCCGTGTGTTTATGCAATACAAATAAAATTGTATCGTGTCATTGCACTATAAATAAACGTATACATAAACTGTAAATGTTTGGTGGAAGTATGGTAATTTATTTTATTCAAATGTAACGAAATAAACGGATATAGCATTGTGTAACTGTTCACAATGAAATAATTGATTTTCTTAGTTAAATAAAAGGCCACTTATACAATTTGTTTTTCCAATATATCTTTATGCATGATATGTATAGAGTCCTTACTCTGTGCTCGTTCGTTTACTATTCATATGATTAAAATAAAAGCTGTACATTAAACAATATCACATATGACCTTAACGTTTATTCTGCACATAGCTACACATAGGCCAGTGTACTTAAGGGGTTTAATTGTTAACTTGATTAACACAGTCCTGACCTGTTACTTTTTCCAGCTTTTTGTTATATCTATTGTGTAACTTCGTTTTTAATAGGTGAACTTGTGACACCCTATTATAGATTATTACTTTTCTAAAGTGGCTTTCGTGAGGTTCTCCTTGAGAAATATATGAATGTTTGGATACTGGCATCCAGTCTTATAAACGCTTCTAATGTAATGTCAAATACTGTGTTAGACCTGTGCTAACAGTCGCTTATATTAATCAATTGCCTGTCTTGAGCGAACGTACATGGTGTATGTTGAGAATTATGTTGTAAAAATCAAGTAAGGAATCGTTAAAAAAAACAAGTAAGGAATCGTTAAAAACAAGTAAGGTATCGTTAAAAGCAAGTAATGAATCGTTAAAAAAACAAGCAAGCAATCGTTAAAAAACAAGTAAGGAATTGTTAAATAACAAGTAAAAAATTGTAAAATAACAAGTAAAGAATGGTTAAAAATCAGCAGACTGAAGTGATCGTGTTATAAGTCTGTCGTCTGTCTGTATTCCATTTTAAAATTGCCTTAATCTGGACATTTATTATCTCTGAAATCAATAATTGGTATAACGAAACATGAAAATTGAATTACAAATTAAATTTTGTCTGCTTAAACAATCTTAGATTATGTATGCTATACGCTGTTGAAACAACATTACTTGTTATTTAAGTCAAAATCAGCTTGTTTCAATGTGCTTTATTTGAAAACGATTTTGTACGTTTTATTTGCCCATCCACACGACCTTCCATCCGTCCATCCGTCCATCCGTCCGTTCAGTTATACATTCCTATGGTTTTATTAAAGTGCCGTGCGATTTAGTAACAAAAGCGCAGCTTCTTCATCTATAGTCATGTTATGCTTTACATCGTTAAGTATTTTACCACGATAATCGGATTGTTATTTTCTCTAGAGTACGGTAAAGAACTACGTGTATAAATAGTATATAATACGCTTCAATTATATATACAGTGTAGGCAAACATGTATAAGCGGTGACATCTATTAACACTAAACCACAACCTGTCTTAAAAGGTTAAGTTTGCTCATTTCATCGATTGGCTGCTTAAGACAAGTTTTATCTGAAATATTAGTGTGTTTACGTAACGAATGACGATGTCTGTAAAATGCCGGCTCAAAAATAAAAATTTACCTACACATTAATATAAGATAACCGTTACGGTTTAGAGGTAACGGTTTAGACCAGGTAATAAATGTTTAATAGACCCAATTAGCTTATCTCAAACATTAAGCAAATCTAATTTCTAATACGGCAGGGATCAATACTTACAGTGTGGATCATTCTTAAACGTCCAAGGCGGGGCCTTTCTAACGATTAGTCGGTCGCTAGAAAAGCCAGACCTGATCAAATAACGTATTTACTGTATACATACTGTTCGCATTAATAACTATTAGTTTATAATTGCATTCATTAAACATTTATTTGAAATTTACAATCCAAGAAAAACAAACCCATTTTGGGTTATTTTGAAGGATCATGGCGAAAGTAGATGAAAGGATTTTGTTGTGAATGCGCTTTGAAGATTACTTTTATCAAGCTGATATATAAATGGATTTGCTAATATATCAAAAAGTCAAAACTATTTAACATAGATAATGCAACCGTCCTTTCAAGGTCTCGTATAATAGAGGTGCACTTTCTGAAATAGGCAGGTTTTGTGCAGATAAGAGTTTTTGACGGGTTTTAGTGTTAAATTACTGAACATTACTTTAGATATTTCTAGGATAACCAGTGATATATGGCTGAAGGATTGCTCAAAGCGACGTTAAACACCATACAATATATGCTTGGATTATAACTGAAAGTATAAAAAATGTTCATATTATTAATCTAACAACCGGTTAGTTTTCAATTCACATATCTGGTAAAAAAAAAAACAAGTGTCATAAGGCACATGTTCTGACACTATGGAACATTAATTAATTTCTTAAAAGTAATTAGGAAAAATATGAATGAAACATATTTCTATAAAAGGATAGTTTCTTTCTATTACAAAAGTGTATGTGTTTAAACTCAATATTACAGGTGAACCTATGTTAAAAGCTCAACTGAAGACGTATATACGTTATTGATTAGATTTAACAAATTCAAATTACTTACAAATTGAAAAGCTTTGTCATATAATTAGAAAGGCGCGCGCCAAGCGGAATATTCAATTAGCAGGCGTTGTACACGTTAGAGCACTGAAGACAAAAATAAACTGCCCAAGAATTGCGCTCTGTTACGATGTTTCTTCAGACAAGATAAATATAGTTAGGAATCAGACGGGAGCGGTTATCAATATTTATTACATAAAACACGATGGAACATACCGCGCCTGGTAAACAGTTAGATAAAAGCGCTGGGAGACACGATGGAGTGAAATTACCGTATATTGACCAGTCTAATAAAGGACTTGTCCTTTCCCTGCCCAACATCAGGACTATGGATAGCGCACATTCTTGTATTGCCTGCAGGGAGTTACACACATCATTTGGAGTTAGGACCACCAGGTAAAATAAAGTTTGTTCTGATTTATTGAAGCTCGGTTGTGAAGTATTAATCTGTTTCCTCTTCTCCTGGGTAGAACCAGTGCTTGATGGGACATTTTGACCGGCCCACAGACCGAGCTAGGGATTAAACCCGCAACCTCAGGCATGAGCGGCTAACATAAATATGAGCTTCATTTTGTGTATGGGTTGAGTTTGGTTTGTAAGAATTGTGCTATTAATACAACTAGTATAAACGGAAGCAAAAACAGCAATGTGGGTAACGGCAGCAGCTGAAACAAAAAAAATATAACAATACAACATTTACAATAATTAACAACGATTAAGATCAGCGAAAAATTAATTCTATTGTAAAAGTTATTTCAAATAATGATATAAAGAATAAAGGGGGTACCCCGTGACCGCATGGTCTAAGGAGTTTCGAAAGTAGGTTGGTCAAAATCTGTATGAAAAACAGTGTTCAAGTTACCTGAGGAATGACTCGTTATATAATAATGGAACCACCGCTCTACATTTTGTATATAATATCAACGAGATAAAAAGGTTATATGAATCAAATAGTGTTTTACGGTGAATTAAAAAAAAACAAGTTTGTGTGGCGCTAAAATGTAGAATCATATCAGGATCATGTTCCGTGCACATTCGTCTTGTAGTTCTCGTTGGCACAAAAACGACGCTAAATATTCAATTCAACTTCAGGTACAAACTTTAAGTGTTTATTGTAACTTACTTTATATAAGTGTATATGTTGTTTTTTGTGTTTGTGTGTGTGTGTGTGTGTGTGGGGGGGGGGGGGGGGGGGGGGGGTTGTTGTTTTTTGAGTGGGGTTATGTGTTTTTTTCTATAACAATGGCGTCAAAGCAATTTTCTTTGTTACAAATATACAGGTAATAACAATTAAATCAATTAATTACGAATTGAATTTGACTAATATAATGCTATTGGTAATATATTAGTTGTACATATAATAACCATGCAACATATTTTAGTTGTTAAACCCTTGTAACCTTAGCTGTCGGTTACGATATATTTATAATACGATTTGACAAAAATGCCGGCCGTTGCTCTGAGGAGTTTGTGTTTATTATGAGTTAAGATCAAAGATGAAAGAGTTAAAGAATATGTATTTTATCACGGCTGGTTTGTGGAATAGCCAGTTTTCTCTCTATTGCGATGAAAAACCTGACGCGAAAATCCACCAAAGTTGTAACTACCTGTTAACGCGACATAAGCAGAAAGTTATATCCTTTTAATGCAAAAAAACTGTTATCAGTATGATATTTAGTTTAAATTGTGACTATCCTGGATCATAAACGAAGCCTGCTACTGAAGGAAGAATGGAAGGCGATGAAAATTCACGAAAATGTTTGTCATTTATAAATAAGTTGTGTATTCCTTTGTAAAAATACATCTATTTACTGGCTATGCCACTTTAAACTGTCACTTATAGCTAGTTAGAATACATGTAGCCTTAATGGCATGACACTAATCCAGGGGTGGTCTACGTGCAAGCCTGCCAACAAATAAGCTAACACCTGAGATTTAACACACATGTATGAAAGTGATCTCAATGTACAAGTAACTAATACACAGGTGTGAATACTATGTGTAAATCAATCCGTATTCAATACTACTACATATACATATATATCCATGTATTTCGCTAGTGTACTATACACCGTGAATGTATTATTTCACATGCCGTTTATTTTCGGTATCGCCTATTGGATCGCCTTTGCTTCATTGATACAATTTAAAAAACAATAGTAAAATTACGGCTTATGTTTTCGAGTCTTGGGTATCTTTATAATGACTTTATGCTAGATACATATATACCGATACAATAGGTAAACAATAATAAAATGGCTATATATACATAGTTTAAAAGAGAAATAGAAATTTTAATAGAAAAAATTGATGTATAACATCGGAACATTTGATAGTTTTCTCTCTTGTATAAGTTGCCTACTACGTATATTCTATACTGCATAAATATACTACATAAATATACCATACTACATTAATATACCATACTACATAAATATACCATGCTACATAAATGCACTATATTAATATACCATACTACATAAATATACCATACTACATAAATATACCATGCTACATAAATGCACTATATTAATATACCATACTACATACATATACCATACTACATAAGTATACTATACTACATGCATATACCATACTACATAAATATACCATACTACATAAATAAACCATACTACATAAATATACATATACCATACTACATGCATATACCATACTTAATAAATAAACCATACAACATAAATATACCATACTACATAAATAAACCATACTACATAAATATACCATACTACATGAATAAACTATACTACATCAGTAAACCATACTACATAAATTTACCATACTACATGAATAAACACTACAACATGCATATACCATACTACATAAATATACATATACCATACTACATACATACACCATACTACGAACATATACCATTCTACATAAATATACCATACTACATAAATATACTATACTACATAAATATACCATGCTACATAAATGCACTATATAAATATACCATACTACATAAATATACTATACTGCATAAATATACCATGCTACATAAATGCACTATATTAATATACCATACTACATAAATATACCATGCTACATAAATGACTATATTAATTACCATACTACATACATATACCATACTACATAAATATACTATACTACATGCATATACCATACTACATAAATATACCATACTACAGAAATAAACCATACTACATAAATATACATATACCATACTACATGCATATACCATACTACATAAATAAACCATACAACATAAATATACCATAATACATAAATAAACCATACTACATAAATATACCATACTACATGAATAAACCATACTACATCAATAAACCATACCACATAAATATACCATACTACATGAATAAACCATACAACATGCATATACCATACTACATAAATATACATATACCATACTACATTCATATACCATACTACGAATATATACCATTCTACATAAATATACCATACTACATCAATATACCATACTACATAAATAAACAATACTACATGCATATACCATACTACATGAATATACATATACCATACTACATACATATACCGTACTACATAAATATACCATGCTACATAAATGCACTATATTAATATACCATACTACATAAATATACCATACTACATAAATATACCATACTACATAAATGCACTATATTAATATACCATACTACATACATATACCATACTACATAAATATACTATACTACATGCATATATCATACTACATAAATATACCATACTACATAAATAAACCATACTACATAAATATACATATACCATACTACATGCATATACCATACTTAATAAATAAACCATACAACATAAATAAACCATACTACATAAATATACCATACTACATGAAAAAACTATACTACATCAATATACCATACTACATAAATATACATATACCATACTACATTCATATACCATACTACGAATATATACCATTCTACATAAATATACCATACTACATAAATAAACAATACTACATGCATATACCATACTACATGAATATACATATACCATACTACATACATATACCGTACTACATAAATATACCATACTACATAAATAAACCATACTACATAAATATACCATACTACATAAATAAACCATACTACATGCAAATACCATACTACATACATATACCGTACTACATAAATATTCCATACTACATAAATTAACCATACTACATAAATTTAACCATACTACATAAATATACCATACTACATGCATATACCATACTACATAAATATACCATACTACATAAATATACCATACTACATAAATATACCATATGTAAAACATACTTCACTCAGAGCTTTTTTATGAAATACTGATTGACATATTTAAAAAAATAAAACTTTTAATAACAAAAGTTATTAAGCGCAGAATTGATTAGAGTTACCTATCTTATGATTTAAAAGTTTGCACTAAACTTGGCCCATGAAATGCTACCTTAATTTTGTTTTGTAAAATATTGGTTTCCTGTTTCTACGATATCTTTTCACTGGACTGTTAGCCGATAGCCGGCTAGAATATCAAGCATCTATGAAAGGTTATTGATGTTTAGTCAGAAAATGACAATTTCCTGCAGTCGTTCTTTGCAATACAATATAATTAATTGCTGTATTTAATCGCTGAAATATCGTCATTCGCAGTAATACAATGGTGAGCAGATCTTTATATATTACAAAAGAGAGAAAATCGATATCAAGTCGGTTTCTATGCTGAATAAAACGTTTTATTTATTTACTTTGAATACATTGTATAATACATTTTTCGTTTTTTATTGTGTTTTATTTTTTTTAGGTCACCTGAGACTTTGTCTCAAGGGACCTTTTGTTCGTCATCGTGCGTCGTCCATCGTGCGTCCGTAAACAATATGTATTTTCGACTTCTACTCAAAACCAATAAGCTCAATTGTTATGAAAGGTCAATAAAAATTGTGAATTGCATGGTCCCAACCCCCTGGGGTCTTGGGGCGGGGCCAAAACAGTAACATTCAAAGTACACTTGGAAAATAGATTCATATATTGTATGTCCGGGTGGTGAATCAGGAGCACCATACGTCAACAGGACCTCATGGTAGACTTGGTAATGTTCACCTAAGTATTTGACAAATTGTTAAAAGCGATAGTTAACACCTTACAATATAATTTAATGGAAACTAGTCATGCTGGCGAATATTGACGAATGTGTAAATTATCGGTACATTGTGTCTATTTGCACGAGTCAGTGTACATACATCAATAACACTGTGATAGAAGGGCGTGAAAGCCATTAACAGCCCTGTCATGGCTCTATAGAATGTTGAATTACGCAATATTATTAATAAATCATTTATGTACATAGTTTCATCCAATACTGTGCATACCGTTTTGCAGCGCATAATCGTTAAGTCACGTATTTCATTTCACGATGCGGAGATGACGGATAAAAAACAACAACATCCATCCCCAAGTCAATATATATATTTCTTTCGGGTGACTTAATGGTCTCAAACAATGATCCGGCGAGGGGACAGAAGCCTAAATTGTTTTTCTTATTATTGCTTCAAGTAATCTTCTTATATGAGAAAATGAAACAAAAATATGTATCCATGCATACAGTGGGGCGTTTGGTTAATTTCAATGTTCAACTCTAATTTTACGAATTTGTTCCATTTTATGGCATTAGCTTTAACTTATTTATTTTACTTCGATTTTGAAACATGTTTTTACAACTTCTGTACATTACGCTCAAAGTCTTCCTGGCTGAAAGCAGTATAAAGCGTATGAGGATAAAGTGTCTTGCTCAAGGACATCACACTTAGTCGTGGCTGAGGATCGAACACACGACCTTACGATCATGGATCCGGTGTTCTACTACTAAACAACGCGCTCCTCGATCTCTTGGTGCTCATTTTGTTATCAGTGTCAGATGGTCTTAACAATATTTTATTCAAATTTGAAATCTGGAAACCATAGCCTTCCCAGCCTCCAGTATTGAAGAGTTACAAACTTTCTTAGTATCTAGTATTGAAAAGTTACGCACTTAGATATCGGAAAAATAAACAAATATCAAACTAATTTTCTAACTGTTGTAAGGTACCGTCTGTTTTACATTTATCTACGGCACGCTCCGTGTGCGAGTTTATTTTTAAATATAACGGCTGTTTACGTTCTTGTGACACACGGACGTGTGTTAAATAAATGCCTAAAAAGTGCTATTGCCGTCATCTATTCTCGCTATTTAAGACTAATGTTTATAAAATGTATGATCGATCATTTTATATTTAAGGACCATGTCTTTAACTTCGTGTTCAATGATCTTTTCATCATTAATCAGCTCTTATCAGCTTAAGTTAGATTGACTTTTCCTGTAATCTCGTTTATTGAAAGTTGCATATTTATTTTAAAACTGATAAAACATTCACGTGGTTATGAAAATTGAAAACCCAGCTAATATCCTTAGGATTTGGAGTGTTTAAAATTGACACATTCGTAAAATCATCTCGAATATAGCAAAGGAATCGATATATCCGGATTTCTTATTCCGAATTTTTAAGGAATAGAGCTGTGCATTATAAACGGATATTACTGAAATATGAGAACGTGGTGTATTTCGTCTTAATTGTTTAGTTTTATGCTAAAAGTGAGTAGATATTTTTTATGATTAGTTTTCGACTTGCTTGTGTTACAGCGAGCCTTAATCAATAAATCGATACAACTTCTAAAATTATTCGCGATGTATATAAATATTTGGAACTATATATTACTAACGCAAGTAAACACGGACAAAAACTACTCAATTGTACATCGAATGGTTCCGACAGGCCTCTTATCCTGCATCTAGTGCTATGTATCCCGATAGGTTTCTTAATTAACTGGACTACAACACCTAGCTCAATAACACTAAACAGTCTTCCAGAAAGGATCGAGCCCATGGTTTCCCTGTTCTGTTCACTAACTCGCATACGTAACCTGAAAATACGTGTATTCTCTGTCTGGGATAGTAGCATTATTCAATATACTGCATTAAACTGTCTTAAATGTTATATTGCGTTTTCTTTAAAGTCAAAACGGCATCGATCGTGACTTGTAAGAGGAACTGTAAGGGGTACGGTTATTTGTGTTTTTGTGTCCCCGCGGCCTTTAGCATAGCGGTGGTGAATGAGCTTTGAGTGTAACCTCTGTACGTGTGTCTGTCCGTGCGTCTGTCCGTAAGATTAGTTTTAAAATCAAAGGCTTCTGAAAGAATCTATTATATATTAGTATAAATAATATTTGGAGAAATTGTGAGTCCTTTTGAGTATAAAATACAGGTCATGTTCATGTTTGGTATTTTTCATCGTCAGTCAAATTTATTAGAATTATGGCCCCATTTCTGCTTAACACATAAATCCGAGTCTTATGGAGATACATATCTACTTAACATATAGTGGGAAAATCCGAGTCTATGGAGATACATTTCTACTTAACATAAAGCGGGAAAATCCGAGATACATTTCTACTTAACACATAGCGAGAAAATCCGAGTCTTATGGAGATACATTTCTACTTAACATATAGCGGGAAAATCCGAGATACATTTCTACTTAACACATAGCGGGAAAATCCGAGTCTTATGGAGATACATTTCTACTTAACATATAGCGGGAAAATCCGAGTCTTATGGAGATACATTTCTACTTAACATATAGTGGGAAAATCCGAGTCTTATGGAGATACATTTCTACTTAACATATAGTGGGAAAATCCGAGATACATTTCTACTTAACACATAGCGGGAAAATCCGAGTCTTATGGAGATACATTTCTACTTAACATATAGCGGGAAAATCCGAGTCTTATGGAGATACATTTCTACTTAACATATAGTGGGAAAATCCGAGTCTTATGGAGATACATTTCTACTTAACATATAGTGGGAAAATCCGAGATACATTTCTACTTAACACATAGCGGGAAAATCCGAGTCTTATGGAGATACATTTCTACTTAACACATAGCGGGAAAATCCGAGATACATTTCTACTTAACACATAGCGGGAAAATCCGAGTCTTATGGAGATACATTTCTACTTAACACATAGCGGGAAGCTATGTGAAAATCCGAGTCTTATGGAGATACATTTCTACTTAACACATAGCGGGAAAATCCGAGACTTATTTCTAGTTTAACTTCTTCTTTAAGCCTGCTTTAATCCTCCAGTTCAAGGAGTAAATGTTCATTTGGGACACTGAAATTTTGCAAACTATAATACAAAAATTATATTAGTGCCGGGATCTTTGTTTACGAAACGCCAAAGATCTTGCCGTTTAAGACGTATTTCGAGGGCTGCAAATTTAAAAAATAAACATTTCGATTTAATTATTTAAATTCTATCTGGTTACAAACACGTCTTATTTAAATCTTCATTTTCTGATTTTTCTCCTTTTTTATTATTATTACGAAATTATTGTTTTCCGGATGTTCCATAAACCACTATTAAGAAACGTGTCTTTATCAGCAACGAGAATGCAAACAGACGGACGGTGCATGGTTAAAGTGGCGGCTACCTTAGCTGTTATGATATGGATCTCGTTCTGGGACAATTTTTATGTGAGGGTTATCTCTCTTTAACTGTATTGGGCAATTCAGCGAAACATACAATACAGACTTACTCAATATTCACCAGTGTTAATACATTTAAAGTCCCCTTTTTAACACCAAATGTTGAAATGTAACGCAAATGTTTTTCATTTTATCCATAAATATAGCAATTAATATACACAAACCATTTTAATGAGAAAGAGACGTTTTTTAATGTGTGAATCGTACGAAGTGATCGATAATTTATGTTTATGGAGCTCGTGATCCAGTGGTAGGATATTGGATTCATAATCATGTGGCTTCGATCCTCCGTCACGACTATGTGTAATGTCCTTGAACAAGACACTTTTTTCCGCATATGCTTTGCACTGGTAGGTTTTAATAACTTTTTTTCATAATCGTAGTAAAATAAATAATTAACTAAATTAAATTTACTCAATAACTGATATTACGTTATTTCTTTTGTGAAAACTTAAAATTGGTGAATTTTGTAACAATACTGTAAGTACAAAAGTTGGCAATGTCATACATTATAATAAAAGCGACATGCATTGATTATACAAAAATGTAAGCATTTACATGCATAAGCGCGTGGTTTGATATCGATTCACTGCACGGCGGGTGATAAAAGGGCAATATTCTCATCCAGATATTAAAATGAAACTATCCTTGACATCGGGAAATACAAACCTGCTTAATTCAATTTCTTTAAATTGAACGTGTGGGAGAATGCGTATGAATAAATAGTAAAGCGGTACATGCCAGGTCGGGTCATCGGATCTACCTTATGCGAATGGGACACTGCCGTTTTGTTTTACAATTATTGTAATTGTTATCATTTGGTGTATAGCATCGCTTTCAACAATTGTTCAGTTATTTCGCGACGGTGTCTACTTGAGACAGTTTTCTGAGCGCTGCTACACTGGAGTATCATACCGCAGACACATGGTGTGATATCCACCCATTCACATTATACTGACACCGGGCAGACCAGACCTAGAACTATCCTTTTAATGTTGAACACCAAACGAGAAAGATTCTAGTACCGGCTGTCGCTCTACCCATAAACAACCCGTTTCGGAGTTCAAACATACAGCCCATAAGACGTCAGCACCAAGAACACATTAATGATGACGTTTACCGACAGCAAAAAATCGTTGATCGCTGTTGTCACAGAACAAAGGCTGCATAATTATATATTTCAATTATGAATTTCAAAAGTGGGTAAATTATAAATTTACTTTTGAAATATAATTTGATTTAGTATAAACATATATAAGTACTTGCGTTGCAGAGAATGAATACTTTGTGATAGTATTATATGTATATATGATACTAGTATAATATTCATAACTATTATTTAATTGGAAAACAACGGTAAAATACTGAAAACCACTGCAAAATGATGCATGATACGTGAACATATTCAGAAAGAGGGGACTGCCGCTTGATGAACCTGTGTTTCTGCCTATCCCCATAGAAACCTCAGAAAATCGTAAATATATCACAAAAATGCCGTATATGTAAACTTCGTTTCATCAAAAGCAGATTTAATTGTAAATAAGTAAAGTAAAGTGTTTGTTTGTTTGTTATAGTGTCATCCTTATTGAAAGGGCCAACTTTTGAGTTTTACACAGTTACTTCCGGATAGCTATCGTTGCCAGGCGTCAGACTGTAAAACACTCGGTACCCTATAATTTAACTAGCTGCTGAGCGAGCAATCGGTCGCATCACAAAAATCCCAAGTGCTTCCACCAGGACTCGAACTTTCGACCTCCCGCTTCTTAACCACTAGGCCACGGAAGACTGTAGTGTATATGACAACTAGTTGACTAGAAAAGAAACCAAAGTTCTGTTTAGAATCAGTTTACTTGTATGTAAATAATTATACATGTATACATACTAGAATATGTTAAAAACCAAGACGTGAATGTTAACCCTTGATAGCATAAAAATGAAGCAAACAAAGTGACACATGCTCCATAATCTCCCCAACACAGCTGATAAACGAAATTATTCTAATTTTGATCGTGAGTTCGAATCCCCCACGCGGCAACAGTCTCCGTGATGATTGATATACGACATTGTGTCTCATTATCATTCGTCTCTCACCGCTGATTCAAGTGGGAAAGTTATCAGTAACTTGCGGAGATGGGGTGTGCTCGAGTACTGGTTAATTCCAGGAAACAGTGGTTAGGTTAACTGATCGTCTGTTAGCCCTCGATGGCATAAAAATGACGCTCAATATTCAATTAATCAATCAATCTAATTTTGATTCTGGTCTCTTTTTCCTTTTTTGAATATAGGAATTACAAAGATTAGTGTCCAAGCATTTGAATATATATATGAAGTTACCGATTTTAATAATTATAGATATGGGATACGATAACAGTTATTGAAGTTTAGATAAATTCAGGTATCACTACACAGTTGAATTTTGTTCTTTGTAAAATAAGGTCTAGAATTTCCACGGCAAAAAATGTCCACATAGAATCTTTTTAACGCTTTTTATTTTCATAGCAGGAATGTAGTCGCACATAAATATGCACAATTGGTAGGTTGACCAACTTGGGCTTTTTTAAAGACAGTGCAGTGACACCCTAAGATTGTTTTAAAAAGAGAAATTCTCAAATGCTCATAAATACATGGCATCTATTAAAATCTTACACAAGTCACTTTTTAACACCAGCCATGTCTTATTGCAGTATATGCTATGCCAGCCTTTACTTTACTCATCTGCTGTAAAAAAAATCACAGTTGCCTCTAAAAACCTTTTTGGAAACTTGATATTTAATATACCAAATTACATACGACTTTTTTAAGTGCAAGAATCATCTTGCCGTGACAAACAAGGGACGCGACTGTGCAGTATGACCTAAATACGATTGTCCCGGAATAACACATGGGCATGCAGAGCTCTGCGGCTCAACACTGCAGCTGTCTAGAAACTAGTAAGTTGTAAGTTGCGCTGCATTGGATTAGCGACTTGATCCAATTTGGTGGTTTAGTGACCGAGTCCATGGTAAAATTGTCATTCACATGTATATTACGATACATTTTTAGACGTGTTGACACAAGCAAAGTGGTGCTTCGAGTACACCTGTATATTTTTATTCACCATTTTTTTTTAATTTCCACGCGACGCTTTTGGCAGGCGAAATTAAAAATAACGCATCAAATATATGACAAATGTAAAAAAAAATAGGTCTATATCACACTGTTTACAGAAATCATAGGTTTTGTCGGCAGTTTCGATAACAAAGCCGATAAGCTGGTAATATATAAATAATGCCTAATAATCTCCTGCACAATGTTTCATACGTAATAAGTCTGGGGTTTTCTTAGTCACTGCCTCGGTCAGAACTTAGGTCATGCTATTGGTATATAATATAATTATAGTGTACTGAGCTATTGTTACAAGTCGTGTATGAGTAATAACTATTACTACAGTATTTATGCTATCAATGTAAATAATGAAGACTTGTTCAGTTTCGATACCTACTGAAACCTACTAAATGTGAAATAGTTTTACAAAAACAATTTTTAAGATTACTCTTTTTACTTTCTATTGTAATATTTCTCTTTAAAAAAAATGGCCAGAAACTATAATATACTTTCTTGCAATAATTGAAACAACGTTTAGGAGAAAATCAAAATAATTAAAACTAACAACCTTAGATTATCACATCAATATGTATTGATCTAACAGTGTACATAATACACCTCTCTCTCTCTCTCTCTCTCTCTCTCTCTCTCTCTCTCTCTCTCTCTCTCTCTCTCGCTCTCTCTCTCTCTCTCTCTCTCTCTCATTTTCACTCTCTCATTATTTTATCGTTTTCACTATACTAAATCATAAATTATTACTCCTGTTTTAAATGTACATTACTATATATAACGTAACTTTGTTTATGTGAAAATGAAAATAAACGGGCTACCATTTGGTAACAAAAAAAAATAAAATAAAAAGATCAAAGGGATTATGAAAATGCGTGCAAATTCTTTATCCGCAAAACTGTTACCAACCTAAAGATCAGCACGCCGTGCTTGTACAGCATGTTCCATTCCATCATTACCATGTACTAACAGGTGCGTGAATTCATGAAAGATCAGATAAATTAATCAATATAAATTCGATTATATATGACTGTATATGTGTGTGGTTTATATATTGTTGACTTTAAAGTCGTTTGTTTGACAGAAGAAATGCCCAAAACAAACAACGTTCTCGAGTTGAGTGTGGATGCTTTTAGCAATGTTGATTGTTTGATCAAACTGTTTGGACTTCGTTGCTCCGACAGATAACACAGCTATACATTGTAGTTCTCGCCGGCTTACCTCTGTCATAGCATGTTGAAATATTTAAAACCTTTAATAAAATGTTTTTGTGTGAAAAGTCAATACACATGTTTGTTTGTATTACAAGTACAAGTGTTAATTTATTCCGTGGTATCAATGTTACAATATATTAGGTTTGTACCACTATCTATTACAAATAAAACCAATATGTATCTTATCTCCAGCTGTTTATTGGTAATGCCGTCCTAACCGACAGACAGGTGTTGAGAAAAAAAAATCCATTTTGATGTGCCAAATTTCTGATTTTTTCTCAAGTAAAATTTATAATCTAAACCCTTATTGTTGCATTTGTTGTTGCTTATTGTAACAAAGTAGGCAAATCCTACGTTTGAGGACCTCAAGAAAGATTGATTTGTTCAGATGAGTTCTCTCGTTAAACATGCTCTTTATTAATTATGATTATCCTAGACGTATCGTCGTCTTCTTGTTTATTTATTTAAAAATATATAATCCTAAACAAAATCAGTCAATTAATATTTTAAGCAATCAAGCAGCCACTACACTAACCAATATGTCAAATCATCAGTACATCAAACAATTTATCAATCATTACACCAGTTTGTCAATATGTAAATCAATCAATCAATCAATTAATCAATCAATCAATCAATCAGTCAACCAACCAATTATACAATTAACCGTTTACTCCATAAGGACACCTTTGAACACCTCGTATGTAGAAAGCATTTGAAAACAGTGTAGAACCAGTTCTGATTGCTCGTAACGATCAATCAGAACAGGCTCGGCACTGTTTTCTGCTCTATCAGAATAAATAAGTAAAGTGTATCTATTCATGGAAATTGACTATATGTGGTTTTCGAGTTTAGAACAGTCCAGTTAAAATGCATTTGGAGTAAAGAGTTAAGCGATACCATATACATTTCGTTGTCAACACATCGCGAGAATACTCTTCCAGAGGAATGCGATTACTAGAGATGATAATGATGATCAATTCCCTGAGTGGAATTGGAATAACAAGACAGGCCGTTAAAAATGTGCTTAAAATTTAAAACAAAACAAAACTATGCTCCCAATAACATGGGTCGTTGTATTATAATTATGTATATGTTTGGTATTGGAAGTTCACCCTAAAGAGTTCAAGGGCCCGTTTAATTAACGTTCGTAAGTTTATGATCGGAAAATTCACGAATAGTTACGGACGTTGAATCGGCTAATTTGCACATTAGATTAACTGGTAAGGCAAAAAGGTATTTTTCATTTATTTAATATAAGCTACTTAAGTCACTCATTGACCAATCTAGGCGTTTCACAGGTACATCATCCTTTTTTTATAACCATAACACATTAGGAAAGTCTTGAATTATAATTTTAATATGACATTTGGCGCTATTGGGTCTTTAAAGTTATGATAAAATGTTGGGAAATTCATTAAGTTATATTCATAATTTTACGAGCTTTTGATAGATATGTGAACAGTACATATATATTTTTAAAATTTGGTAAAATACTGTGCAAATGAATCGTTCCTAGATGCCAAAATATGTTCGTACGAAAATCTTAAGAGTTAAACGGGCCCCAGATATCTAGTTGGGCGACCACCGGCCGCGAGATCTTTTCCATTATTTAAACGCGTGTTGAACGGTGACACGCGAGACTGTACAATCTTAACTACGTACTATGTGGATACACTTTTACCAATCACGGTATTAATAAAAGAGTTACAGTGATTTGTTTTATAATAAATCAAAAAAGTCGTCTGGTATAAATCACGTAAATAGATCAATACCAAAACCATCTGCGCTAATCAGGAAATTAGAATACAATTTATACCCCCTTTTAAATAAAACCGACACTTTTTAAACTACCGGCATTCAGGCTGCCGACTTTTGTCAATATTGGTGATACACGAATAGCCAGAGTAAACACCCCCTGCGTTAGATAGCGATTTATTTACCGCTAGCTCTTATGTATGTATCAATCCAACATTTACAATTAACTTTTCAAAACGACTTATATCGCTGGTACGAAATAGGCTTAACTATTCAGCGCTCTGTATAGTCTAGTGTTCCGTTGACATATAAACTAATGGTACAGTCGTACAGTCTTCGTATTACCATCAAAAACCAATCTCGGCATTGTTCGTTTGGAGGCTTGGTTGTTATTTGTATTTGGTTGGAAAATGTGAATTTAATATGAGTTTATGATTCGGAAAATGTGAATTTAATATGAGTTTATGATTCGGAAAATGTGAATTTAATATGAGTTTATGTGAAATACATTGAGGAATGTTTGTATATCGTGAGATCTTTAATGGCACCTAAATTTGATTAAATCGAGTACGAAATAAAAATTGAACCATGTCTGAGAACGTTTTCTGTGTGCAGATAGTGTTTAAGGATGGAAAAGCTGGAACACAAAATTGTGATAAAGAGAAATTAAATTCGCCTAAGGTTCAGTCTCCAAGAGGAGGCTCTTTGCCCGTGTCCCCGAGACACGTGCGCCACCATAACGAGCAATCATTAGTTCGATCAGTAGATGACATTGGAATTGGAAAAATGTAAGTCTTGTATTTCATAATTGTAGTGTTTTCAAGTCGCTGCTAGAATCACTGTAGTGAGTTTCTCAATCTAAAAACAGAGGAGAATGTCGTTTAATACGCTATACTTCTTTAACATGCTGATAGGTTCCGTTGAAAAGAATTTCGTCGAATTTTATGCGTGAATCATCCCTTCACAAGAGGTATCTTTTAAAGAATCAGTTTAACTTCTTTTCTTTTCTGAATATATTTTATATTATTTGTTTCTTAATCTATGACTCTAATCTAAATACCTTCTTATAACAAGTCTTTTAATATTAGGTCGACGGGATTAATGGATTAAGTATCTGTTTCATTGATTGTCATTAGCATAAATCAGTATACTGTATGAATAAAATCCAACCCGACAGAAAACCCACACGTTCTTATGTAAAAATATCAAAATATTGATTACTTAATTGTTTCGTTCAGCTTTTAAACGGACATATGTTTTTTTATAAGTTGTTAGTGTTGTTCTTTATTACACCAAATTATATAAATAGTGTTTTTCTTATTGCACGTAAATTTGCTTCTTTCGGATGGAACAGTTATTGAATTGCGTGTTGCATATGGTCAAGTTGGAGAGTATCGGGCCCCGAATTTTGAGGGTCGCTGGTTCGACATCGAACCAGGAACATATTTAGGGACTTTGAGCAAGACTGATTTTGCGTTTTCTGATTGTGTACAGACAAGGCTCAGCGATGGAACTTCCACAAGACATACAAGATATTTTGGCTTCTTTCGATACTTGGTTACATCTAAATTGGTGTATACATGTATGTGCGGCAGTATACCCTTTTACTCTATAGATACGCATTTTCCCGCACCAATCAGAAAAGGCCTTTGAAAACAGTGCAGGAAGAGTTCAGATTACTCGTACGAGCAATCTGAACACTTCCTGCACTGTTTTCCACTCTGTCGTTAATATAAACCTAATTTACCCAATAATTCAAAAGCCTTCTATATTAGGTGTCCAAAGGCTGCTATTTTAGAGGTGTCCAAAGGCGTCTATATGAAGTAAAGGGATACTCCAGTATGACAGCGCTTAGAATACTCGAGTAGACACCGTCACAATATAACTGAAATATTGTTGCAAGCGACGATTAACACCATACAACAACTACAACACAATTGCGCTTAGTATTTGTACTAAATTCTGGAGAAGAGTTCTATGTCAGGATGTTTGGGAAACATGTGTGTTTGGATGGGTGGGGGTATATCATACATAGTGAATCAAGGAAACCTTCGTGATATGCCTAAAAATGTTGAACGCGATAATATACTCCACACGATACGGCATTTTAAAATAGATTAAATTTTGCGTAAAACTTATTTTCATAAGGTTTTAGTGTCAGTAATTCTCACAGTTACAATACGGTGGGTTTCCTGTGTAAACATATAGTAGAGATTGCAAAGCACTTTCAAATAAAAAATAAACCAGTATCACATGCCACAAATTGTGTCCGTTTTCCCTCAAGTTTCTTTGTTATGCTGAAAACTAAATAAATATTTAAATTTCCTCAAATGTATAATGGAGTAAATATCGGTTATATCTGACTTGTATTTCATATTAAGTTACACCCACAAAATTGAAAAATATTAATATGTTTTCATTCTTCATTTTATCGTAACCTTTAACTGCACAGGTTTGAACTCCGAGTGAAGTAGTTTGGTATTGAATGTCGAATCTCTGTCATTAATTGAATTTTAATTGACTCGAGTATTTAAATTTGATAATTTAAAATGATCTAAAGTTTCATTTCTTTTATTAAAAGTAGTTGAGAAATCTAAAGTGTATGTGAATTGCATACATAATTATGAAGTTCGGTGTCGTTTAGACATGAAATAAACGGTATATTACTATGATATGTGTAATATTTATGATTTTGAATTGTATTACAATATTTCCCCTGTATTCACTATACACCTACAAGCAAGAGTATTTATTCAGTACTAAAGTGCCTGATTAAGTACGTTCGTGTGCTTAAAATATATTTATTTTACATCGATTGTTAAACAAGTTCTTACAGCTTAGGCAAATTACTCTTGAAGTGAGTATAATCAGTACCACGCATATAGATAACGTGTCTTGCTCAAGGACACCACACATAGTCTTGATGGAGGATCGAACCCACGATCCCAAGATCCCGGGATCGGTGTTTTACCATCGGACTATGCGCTCCGCGTTTGTGTGTGTGTGTGTGTGTGTGTGTGTGTGTGTGTGTATGTGTGTGTAAATGTGTTGTGCGCGCGAGTTGTAGGGATATGACAATGAAACATAAATCAAAGTACAATAAGTCGGGCTGAAATTATAAGAGGAATGGCTACTAGGCCTACATAAGTAAGTATTGTAACATAAAAAAAAACGTAACTTACATTGTCTAGATAATCAGGACGACTACCATACATTTACGCCTGAATATATATATATATAAATCCACTATATTTCTACTGAAAGTATGTGTGTCCGCTCAGATTTTGTGCTTCACCCCCTAAATGCGCCTCCACCCCTCCCCCTAAATTGAAATCCTGAATCCCACCTGAATCTCAGAGAATATATGCCTTACACACAATATATCAAAGTTGTTTCACATTTCTTTTCCAAAAAGACGAATCTATGCAAATATATACAAGGATGCTCCTGCAAAACAGTAAAAATACAGTATTGTTTTGAGTTTCGAAATGAATCTATATTCACCGAATCACTAAGTAACCTGTAAAAATACTAAAACCTCGGCTTTGTCAACTTGAACGTGAAAAACACTTGACTAGCAGCAGAAATGCGCACTGAGCTGATCATGAATATAGTGATGGACCATTCAAACATACCGCAACAAACCGCCAACTGTAATGGACAAATATGGTAATTTCTAGCTAATATTATTAATTAATGTTTTGTATCGTTTCAGAAATGCATCCCGTCTGGCCCTGGAGTCTCGCGAGGCTATGTTTCGCCGAGCGATGTCGTTACTGTCAACACGGTGCACGAGCGTGAAGGATACTGAACTCGACAAACCACTTCCGTTTGGCTATCAGATGCCAAAGTATTTTTACGTCACACAGGAGAAGCCGTTGCCCATGGAACCATTAAAGGCGAGTGATCATTGATTTTAAAACTTGTTATTGATCAATTATATATGTAAGAGTAATTATTAAGATTTAGTACAAACAAAAAAGAACGAGCATCATCCAATATATGAATAAAAGATGTGTACAACCTGTGCGTTAATTAACAGGTAGATAGATGTGAACAACCTGTGCGTTAATCAACAGGTAGATAGATATGTACAACCTGTGCGTTAATTAACAGGTACATAATTTTATATGTGTATAACCTGTGCGTTGATTAACAGGTACATAGATGTGTACAGCCTGTGCGTTAATTAACAGGTACATAGATGTGTACAACCTGTGCGTTAATTAACAGGTAGATAGATGTGTACAACCTGTGCGTTAATCAACAGGTAGACAGATGCCTACAACCTGTGCGTTAATTAACAGGTACATAGATGTGTACAACCTGTGCGTTAATTTACAGGTAGACAGATGTGTACAACGTGTGTGTTAATTAACAGGAAGATAGATGTGTACAACATGTGTGTTAATTATCAGGTAGATAGATGTATACAACATTCGTGTTAATTAACAGGTAGATAGATGTGTACAACATGCGTGTTAATCAACAGGTAGATAGATGTGTACAACCTGTGCGTTAATTAACAGGTAGATAGATGTGTATCACATGTGCGTTAATTAACAGGTACATAGATGTGTACAACCTGTGCGTTAATCAACAGGTAGATAGATGTGTACAACATGTGCGTTAATTAACAGGTACATAGATGTATACAACTTGTGCGTTAATCAACAGGTAGATAGATGTGTACAACATATGCGTTAATAAACAGGTAGACAGATGAGTACAACATGTGTGTTAATTAACAGGTAGATAGATGTGTACAACCTGTGTGGTGTCCGTGTAAGAATGCTGCCACGGTCAGTTATTGCAAGAAGGTATATGTCCGTTTAAGTATTATTTAAGAATTGTTAAACGTTGAAAATATCAAAATTATGTGTTCATTCAGCATAATCATGTGTATTAATTTTGTTGTTGTTTTTTGTTGGCGTCGTATTCCCTTTTTGTTGACATGCCATAAAAACAACAAGTCATTCATTGATTAAACGTAAAATAGAGTTCCAGTTTGATAATTTCAATATTCGCTTATTCGAACATATTTCTTTTTACCACAGGCATGGCGCGGTTATAACGGCAATGTGTACTTTGAACCAATCAACATCAATCCGCTCAACAATTCTGAACTTTTGAATGAATTAAGAGCCAAGACGTCTGTTCCCAGACAACAAGAGAGCGACATAAAGCCAGTACCAAGAGCTATGTCGGAGAAAGAAAACCGTCCAATTGCCCCTACCACAGCAATCCCAGGACCAGAAAGCAGAAGCGAGTCTCGGCAAACAAACAAAAGCTCGACAAGCCAACGTACATCAACGCGACAGATGGCCATTCTGGACAAGCAGGCAGTTTTAAATAGATTTAACGACAGTATACACGAAGATATCGTCTGGTTGGAGGGCCAGGAAAATACCGGAAGTCTTGCGGTCAGGCCAAAAACATACCCGAATAATAGGAGTAAGGAAGAAGAGCGAGACATACAGTATAACAAGGAAAGAATCCGCAAAGGGTCTGTCGTACATAAACTGTACGTTGAAAATAAAACAAAACAGAAACCAAAGTTAGCGGTAAGCGGTGGTAAATTTACCCCACCAAATTCGTTGTCTCCTCTTCTGAGAACACAGACTCAGTATTCACTAAGCAGTCATAGACTGACAACAAACAGTCCAGACCCGTACCATCATAACGATTCTAAGTTACCGCCCTTGGATCAGATCAGGGCAAATCTGAAACACATGGACAATAAAGGAGAGTTGTCGTTACCACGAGGAAAGTCGTACAACCGGTCCTTAACACTTACAGACGACATGAAACCTTTTGTGAAATATAGTCCCGACGTTGTGGCTAAGTTTGCACAGCAAACGAACTCATGTTAAAACGTGTTGTTTTTAACTGTTATTCCAAATGATTTCGGATGAAAACGGTAACATGGTCAAGAGTCACGATTGATGACCATGCGTGTTTGCTATTATATAATGATACAGAAACATACAAAATATCATTTCTGGTGTAGATAAAGAGCCATTTCATTGAGTCAATCATTAAATTATGGAAAATCGGTGTGTCAAATGAACGTTGTAGCGCGCATAGTTAATATGTGCGCCGTACTTGAGAAAACATTTTGGAATATAATATGTCTCTTTTTTTAAAATCGTCTCGGCGGTAATGCAGTAATATCTCATTGCGCATGTATGTACCTTAAACAACTGTTTCTTATTTCGTTTTCTTTTCTTTCGGAAAAACAGTTCTGACTAAGATTTTTATAATCAGTTGACAAATTATTATATGACAGTATCAAGGATACGCGTCCTCGGCAGTGTGCATGGCAAAAACAACTGTAAGCAAAGCAGTCAATCAATCATATTCGAGTGTATTGGACTATTGTTTTGTTCTCTCTCTTTGTAATATAGCAGTCGGAATTAAAAGTTGATAGGCCATACACCTAGATTTGACGACGAATCAAATTTCTGAAGAAAAGGCAACTGATCTTGTTAAATCATGTTTAATAACAATCAGCGGTTTACTAATTCTCGCTGTTTTAACAAATTTTTGCTGTTTTAACATTACAGATTTATACGTACAGAGCCAGAAACAGAGTATTTGCAAGGATTTATATATTTATAGGTCCTTCGTTCGTTTAAACAGTTAACGTATCTGGCAGCACGTTATCATAAAAAGGGAAATAACTCCGAGGAGTACGACAGGTCGTGTTTGGTGCAAGTTTGGAGACTAGTTTATATAAGATAAACGATTGACGTCGTGTGCGTGCGTTGGTGTTTCATGGGAAATCATGATAGTAGATGCTCTTAAAACTACAGTCACACAGAAGTTGTAGTTTGTTGTAGATGTGTTTTTGTTATATGATCTAGAAAGTTTCTCATCATTATATTTGAAAATAAACATTTACAGTCTACTTGTCGTGATACAATTTTCATGTCGTGATACAATCTACATGTCGTGATACAATTTTCATGTCGTGATAAAGTCTTCATGTCGTGATACAGTATTCGTGTCGTGCTACAATTTTCATATCGTGATACAAACTTCATGCCGTGATACAGTCTACATGTCGTGATAAAGTCTTCATGTCGTGATACAGTCTTCATGTTGTGATACAATATTCTCGAAATACATTCTATATGCTTTGTTATCAATCTTGGAAAGGACACGAATTACAGTGCAAACAACTGTAATTTTAACAGTCTATTACCTTGAAGAGATAAAAGCGTAAATACATATATTTGAGATATATGCAGTTCAATACTTTTGCTCCCAAATCACAGTCACTCTGTGATATTGCAGGAACACGGTTATTCTGTGATATTGATGTGCCAAAGCAAACATGTACATATTTAATTTTAATTTATCAAGCAAAGTTTACATTTTACTAATTTATTAATGTATAATCAAAAAATTTTCAGATTCTGATACGTGTCCAGATTAGTTTCATTCCTTTATGTACAATCATGTACAAGTAGACAAACTAGAATTATTATGTTAAGATGTTAAATTGTAGATATAAGTATTCGAACGTTAAATTTTTACTAATAATTATCTCAGAAGTACCTTAAGTGATAAAATGGTTTGAAAACCATTCACGCGTTTCACAAGCAGTGTACATCATATTCATTTCTGTCGCTTAATTTACAACAATTTGACCTGATATGAGAGCGACAATTGCTCCGCCACCTGGCCATGTGGCATTGTTTGACCAAGTAAATACAAGTAACTGTTTACTTAGAGACCATTAGCTTGTCTAAGGAAAATGGCAGTTTGGAAACAATTGCGGAGTTGGAGTTCCAACTTAATTGATTGACAGCTCATGCCAGGTTCATTAGATGAACAATTGCAAATATCCTGTATTTGTGTATGTGTATAGGTCAGTCTTTATAATAAAGACAACGTATTAGCCAAATCAGAATGTATATTGTTTCGTGTTACACAACAGAGTAATTTTAAGTGTTTGTCTCACAAATTTCAGTTTTTCTACTCATAGTCAAACCACCCATATCATTAAATTTAGATACATTTTATAATTCCTCTGAAGCTCAATTCTTCACATGTTTTAAAGATCTGTCTAATGAGTAGAACAAATTGATTCTGTCACTGTGAAAGTGTGCTTACATGTAACCTTGTGATTTATTTATTGCTGTTGTTGTTTATAAATGCTTATTATACGTTTGTGGTTAGCACAATAAGACATTACTATAAGTAAAGCATAGGTGTTTATAACTTGTAAGTCATTGTGGAACTGTTTAATGGATAGAAAATAAAAATGTTCATGAAACTGACTAGTTGTCTATTCTTTTAAATATCCATTGATTAGTTCTTTAAAGTTTAACATCTTACTACACAGTTGTGTCCCTTTTTAATGATGGCAACATGATTCTTGCACTAAAAAGTTATACGTATGTAAATTGGTTAAGGAAATCCAAAACGGTTCAAAGGGACTGTGATTTCTGGCTGCAGATAGTATAGCAATGATTGATTGAATATTTAGCATCATTTTTATGCCATCGAGGGCTAACACTGTTTCCTTGTATCTTGAAAGGTTTACCAGTACTCGAGCACACCCCATCTCTGCAAGTAACGGATAAGTTCCCCACTTGAATCAGCGGTGAAAGACGAATGATAATGAGACACAATGTCGTATATCAATCATCACTGAGACTGTTGCCAGGCGGGGATTCAAACTCACAACCCCTGGATTGATAGTCAGAAGACATAAGTGGTGTTAAAAATTAACTTTTATTGAATTTTAACTGGAGATGTATTTTAGAGAATTTCTTGTTTAAAAAAATACTTGGGGCGTCACTGTTCAACCCACCAGTTATTGTCCATTTTTATAAGCAGATATATTCTTGCTTAAAAAATGTATTTTAAAAACTTTTCTGTGTGAACGTTTTTTTATTATGGAAATCCTAGACCATATTTTATATAGAAAATAGAGTAAAATCAACTGTAGTGAGACCTGAATTCAACATCCACTGATTAGCTTCAATAAAATATTCGTCTGGGCATTTATATTTCTGTTGAGTTCTGCCAAACAATGATGTCCATCCCATACATGAACGCCAGTACCATCTGATCTGTTGGCACGTCATACATAAATGCCAGCACCATCCCGTCTGATGGCACGCCATACATGAACGCCAGTACCATCCCGTCTGATGGCATGCCATACATGAACGCCAGAACTAACCCGTCTGTTGGCACGCCATACATGAACGCCAGCACCATCCCGTCTGTTGGCACGCCATCATGAACACCAGCACCATCCCGTCTGTTGGCACGGCATACATGAACCCCAGCAGCATCCCGTCTGTTGCCATGCCATACATGAACGCCAGTACCATCCTGTCTGTTGGCATGCCATACATGAACGCCAGCACCATACTGTCTGTTGGCACTCCATATATGAACGCCAGCACCATCCCGTCTGTTGGCAGGCCATACATGAACCCCAGCACCATCCCGTCAGTTGGCACGCCATACGTGAGCACCAGCACCATCCCGACTGTTGGCAGGCCATACATGAACACCAGCACCATATCGTCTGTTGGCACGCCATACATGATTGCCAGCACTATCCCATCTGTTGGCACACCATACATGAACGCCAGCACCATCACGTCTGTCGGTACGCCATACATGAACACCAGAATCATACCGTCTGTTGGTACACCATACATAAATGCCAGTACATCCCGTCTGTTGGCTCACCATATATGAACACCAGTTCCATCCTGTCTGTTGGCAGGCCATACATGAACGCCAGCACCATCCCATCTGTTGGTACGCCATACATGAACACCAGAATCATACCGTCTGTTGGCACACCATACATAAATGCCAGTACATCCCGTCTGTTGGCTCACCATACATGAAAACCAGTACCATCCCTTCTGTTGGCGGGCCATACATGAACACCAGCACCAACCCTTCTGTTGGCGGGCCATACATGAACACCAGCACCATCCCGTCTGTTGGCGGGCCATACATGAACGCCAGCACCATCCCGTCTGTTGTAACGCCGTTCATGAACACCAGCACCATCCCGTCTGTTGGCATGCCATACATGAATGACAGCATCATCCCGTCTGTTGGCAGGCCATCAATGAACACCAGCACCATCCCGTCTGTTGGCGGGCCATACATGAACGCCAGCACCATCCCGTCGGTTGGCGGGCAATACATGAACACCAGTACCATCCCGTCTGTTGGCGGGCCATACATGAACACCAGTACCATCCCTTCCGTTTGCGGGCCATACATGAACACCAGCACCATCCCTTCTGTTGGCGGGCCATACATGAACACCAGTACCATCCCGTCTGTTGGCGGGCCATACATGAACCCCAGTACCATCCTGTCTGTTGGCACGCCTTTCATGAACACCAGCACAATCCCGTCTGTTGGTGGGCCATACATGAACGCTAGCACCATCCCGTCTGTTGGCACGCCGTACATGAACACCAGCGCCATCCCGTCTGTTGGCATGCCATACATGAATGGCAGCACCATCCCGTCTGTTGGCGGGCCATATATATATAATATATATTCAAAATTAATTGCCTGCAACCATCAGGATCAACAAGACTGTTTGCGACGGAGATATTAGTTGTGCAGTTAAACATTTGCTATGACTTTTACCATTGGGTTCATAAATTTATGATTGACCATTCAATAAATTTTGAACAATTTCAACTGAAAATATTGTCAAGTAAAATGATAAAATATAACTATGTCAATTCTTCATCTTATTTCCCATGTTGCAGTGTTACATTGGTCCTCTTTTTTTTTGCTGAATGAGGTTTAATGCCATTTTCAACACATTTCAGGTTATATATGGCACATCTAGCTGTGTTGGTAGAGGAAGACCTCAGAGTAGAACCACCATCCTGCTGCAAGTAACTGGCAAACGTTCTCACATACAGTTTCTGGAGTGAGCGGGACTAGAACCTACAACCTTAACGGTGAGAGGTTGGTCCGACAGATCTCAAGGCAGTTACTAAGACCACTCAGTCCCGGAGGAGGACCCTTTTTACAGTTGTTCAGTGTGTAATGTATATGGAGATGGTGAAGCAAGTCTTTTCATATGAATATTTTAATAATATAAACAAAAAATTTCAAAATTAATCTTATGTACTTTGATGTTCGCGAATGCCCAAGGAATCGTTTTAAATTATGGTTCCATTCTTTGCACTATTGCAGGTTCGACCGCAACTGCTCTTTTATCGTCGTTGGATACCCACCCACGCGTAATCCATTCTAATATTCTCCATTTATCACCTGTGGGATATTACACTAGCTGTGCTTTATTTCTACCAAGCCACTATGCAACCATATGATTGGTTCCTTCACGAATTTCATGAAGGGAACGTTATCCAATAGCAATGCTAGTTTCATGCAAGCGCTGTTTTGATAAGACGTCGTTTACATTAGCTGTATTTTGCTCTGTTCAAATAAAAAGATGCAGAGTTAACGTAATTTCCCACGGGTGACGGATGGAGAGTATCGGAATTGACACCCGTGGGTATCCGATGATGCTCTATTATGTAAAACAGTAAAACAGCATTCTGGGAGATAAAATTGTTAATAATTAAACAATCCTTTTACATGACTGCAGAGTTTCTTATGCCAGGAAATCAATGGCTGCAAAGAAAATACTTGACAGTTCATGTATTAAATATCGGAAGTTTATAAATTTCCGTAAAATTATCTCCCTTTACATTAAAACAGGAACATATTTTGAAGTTGCACATTGTTCAAATCAAACTAATTTTAATTGATTTCTTAATTATTTTTTTTTTACAGACTCAAATTCAGTTTTAAGATTCATGTATTATAGGACTGCCTAGGTACCATGGGGCTTTGGATGTCCTCTACGTATTTTACATGTGTTTTCATTGCAACAATTTTATCTTTAAGTATAGCTAACTTCAACATTCGTCTATTGGGAAATATAAAGAACTCAAATATAATATTTCATAGCTTGTATAATTCTTTTAATAAACCAAAATTACAAAAACAAAGTATGGTACTGCATTGATATGATGGAATAAGAATAATAGTTAATTTGCTACAATTTAGACTTTTTATTGTGTTTTTTCACCAAATGTTTAAAACAAATAATGTAGTCAAACTTGAATCAACTGATGTTTTTTTTTTTTAAGTTTTCTTTTTCATTTTTTTTTTAAAACTGTATTAATACCATTACCTCCAAAATGTAAAAAATGTGAATAATTCTAGCGGTTTGGGTCAAATAATTTTCTACTTCATATATATTTTTTCTATAAAAATGCAAGGTTATTTTACCTATCAGTAACAAACATTAAATCTGTTTATTTCATCAAACTTAAAACTGATCATAACAAATCTCATAACAAGAATATATAAGCTAAACTTAATTTATCAGAATCTCTTTTGTTGTTTCTTCTAAAATTTGACAGACAACATAATGGATACAACGTGACTGGGATCATAGCCATTGACTGGCTTACCTGTGAGAATTGTGGAAATGACTAGTTATCATGATTTCATAATGTTGAATATATCTTAGTCATTTTAATGTTGAATACATCTCAGTCATTTTAATGTTGAATACATCTCAGTCATTTTAATGTTGAAAAAGTCTTAATCATTTTAATGTTGAGTAAATCTCAGTCATTTTAATGTTGAAATATCTTAGTCAATTAACTGTTGAATACACCTTAGTCTTTCTAAAGTTAAATACATCTCAGTCATTTGATGTTGGTTATATCTTAGTCATTTAAAGTTAAATACACCTCAGTCATTAATATTGGTTATATCTTAGTCATTTTGAAGTTAAATACATCTCAGTCATTTAATGTTGGTTATATCTTAGTAAATGTTAAGGTTAAATACATCTCAGTCATTTAATGTTGGTTATATCTTAGTAAAGTTTGAAGTTAAATACACCTCAGTCATTTAATGTTGGTTATATCTTAGTAAATTTTAAGGTTAAATACACCTCAGTCATTTAAAAGTTTAAAATACATCTCAGTCATTTAATGTTGGTTATATCTTAGTCATTTTAAAGTTAAATACATCTCAGTCTTTTGATATTGGTTATATCTTAGTAATTTTAAAGTTAAATACATCCCAGTCATTTTAAAGTTAAATACATCATAGTCATATAATGTTGGTTATATCTTAGTCATTTTAAAGTTAAATACATCTCAGTCATTTAATATTGGTTATATCTTTAGTCATTTTAAAGTTAAACCAAATCTTCATGTTATTAATTGCTCTCTCAAACAACAATACAACTTGTAAAAAGACATGCATATTGGCTTCATAACACGATATCATAAGCTTTAATAATAAATTACATGTTTTAAATATATATTTTTAACTTGTAATTAAGGTGATAATGAACACATACAAATATCACAAATCTTATGGACGGAATTTTTATATCAAGAAAAGTCGCAGATAATTAAATATATAAAATAAATAAATAATTGTAGAGATTTCTTCCATAATTCAATTTTTGTTTAACAATGTAAATCATTAATAATTTATAACAAGTTGGCCTCATTAAATATATAATAAATAATATTTACTTTTAAAATAACCCAACTATAATAAAGTTTGTTTTTTAATTGATCATCATGTAATGTCCGTTTTATCTCTATATCTCACTTCATATAAGTACCACACTTGTTTACTATAACACAACTCATGGTTGCTTCCCTTGGTGAAGAGTGTATCACCGGTAAACTGTAAACGTTTGTTTTTAACCATTTTTATCTCCCTTGTTTATCATAACATAAATAGTATCACTAGTGTATATCACACAGGTTGCTTCCCTTTGTAACAAAGGTAGTTTTCTTGAAACGTTTGTTTTTAACTTGTTATTTATTTCTCTCATATAATATATCACAAAGAGTATCACATCATATTCTATTCCATAAGGGTTGCTTCCCTTTGCTGCTAATGACCTTTAAGGAAGAGGGCAGCACCACACTGTACCCACTGACTTTTATTTCCCCCACAAGGTACGTTAAGCTTGGTGATGATACGATCCCTGTCAGCACTGTAGTAGATGGGTATGGAGATGGTCTCATCAATACCGTACGGGTCGGGGGAGTCATCCTGGAACAAAAAAGTCTTATATTATAACACTGAATTGATTAATTGAATATTTAGGGTTATTTTTATGTCATCGAGGGCTAACAGATGATCGGTTTACCTAAGCACTTTTTCCTTGGCTACTGGAAGGTTAATCTGTACTGGTACTCGAGTTCAATCATCTTCGTAAGTAAATGACAACTTTCTCACTTGAATCAATGATGAGAGATAAATGACAACGAGATGGAATATATTGCTCATCACAAAAATTGTGGATTTAAGCTCACGACCTGTGGATTGAGACAGACACTCTACCAACTGAGCTAACTGAAACTGGTTACTTTATATTAAGATAGTCAGGAAATGTAAAAGATAACTAACTAAATTTGTATAGTCAGGTTTTCCCCCCATCAATTTCTACCATTTTACTATTATTTAGGAGGGGTGTTTATTAAACTACTCTATACACTTAGTGTCAGACAAGTAGGCCTGAACTGTGACATACTCATTATGTCTGAAAACATTGGATAGTATGGACTGATACATGAAATATTTACATCAGATTTGCGCAGGGTTTGAATACACAAGCTACAGACTGATGAGCCCATGTCGTACCACCCCACCACAGAGGTCTCTCAGATCAAACAGAGAATTACTTTTTTAAATTTTATTTATTTTACATCGATTGTAAAACAAATTCTTACAAATTGGACAAATCACTCTTGAGGTCTTTCTGGCCCCGAGGTTATAAAATATTTTTCATGCGCAACTCAAATTCGTACTCAAAACACAATTCCAAGGAGTCACATACACACCAAATTTAAAGCGGGAATACTTGACTAGGTCTCGAATTTTAGAGTATTAATGCAGATTTGAGGTAGAAAATTATACGTATTTACTTTGTTTCATCTTTGAGTTAGAGCATGAAATCTTGAGCTGAGTATGGAAAAAATATTTATAACCTTGGACCCTGGTTATAACCAGTACAAAGCATTTGTGGATAATGTGTCTTTCTCAAAGGTACTACACATAACCTTAGCAGAGAATCAAATCCTGGATGCCCGGATCCTTGATACAATGATCTACCACTGGACCAGGCCCTCCACAATAATAATGTGTTACCTGCAGACTGGTCCAGAGTGATTACGTCAGCATGAACTGCAAGCTAAGAGTTACTGGATACATGGATTAGCTCAAAACTCAAATATTAAAAAATCTTTGAAAAAAACAACAACAGAAATTGGTGTTTGAATTAATTGATTGATTGATTGAATATTTAGCCTCATTATTATGCCATCGAGGGCTAACAGACGATCAGTTAACCTAACCACTGTTTCCTGGGATTAACCAGTACTTGAGCACATCCCATCTCCGCAAGTAACTGATAACTTTCCCACTTGAATCAATGGTGAGAGATGAAATAAAATTAGAGATGAAATAAAATGAGACACAATGTTGTATATCAATCATCACAGAGACTGTTGCCGGGCGGGGATTCGAACTCACGACCCCTGGATTGATAGTCAGACTGAGCTATTAGGGCCCGGCTTTGTGTTTGAATTAAAGAGGGTCAGTTACAAATCATTTTATGATACTGACATTGGCATCTGTTTTCAACTTGTAAACTCAAAATACATTGTATATCCATCTTTCATTTAATAACGGTATAATAATCTTATACTTAATTATATCAAGGACTTATAAAGAAGGATAGGAAACTTGCATCTCTCTACTAAATGTTGATAAAAAAGCTTGCAAAGAATTAATAATTTTGCAAATTAATCATTCAAAGTTCACAGGCAACTGATTTCTTTTACATAAAAAACACACAAAGTGATCTTGAAATGAAAATATTGCAGCTTGAAATAAAATTTCAAGTACTTTCCTTGATTTTTTCGTTGCCATCAACCAGTTGCTTTTTCTTCTCTATATTAGTCCTTATATTAATCACTTAAAGCAGTACCAGTACTTCATATAAGAGATTAAGTCATACCTTAATCCATGCAACACTACAGGCAGGTATAGCTGAGATACTGGGGGAGTCTCGCTGGTTGTCAGAGAGGCGTGTCCCATCAAAGCTGCATCCTTCCAGCTGTAGACCCCCTATATTCACATTCAGTTTAGCCCCCTGCAGTGTCCCCTTCCAACTACAGCAGAACTTCAGGCTGTCCATGGAACAACCCAACTCTCTAAAATATGGGAAAGTTGAAAGTTAATGATCAATAATATATAAAAAAATCTTAGGATAACACACATTTAAACAAAATAGTAAAACACCATCTTGAGGTATAGTTTCATCAGTGCTTTAAAGAAATACGAATGAATTAATAACTAACAGTTAAGGTTGAAGGTTGACAGCGAATTGTTGACAGTGGCCAGGAGTTTTACTGGTTTCCCCTATGATAGGGACTTAACAGCAATACATGTCATCTCAGTTTTGAAAGTTGTATTAATGCTATACCTTTAGTGGCAAATTGTTAAATATGTCAATGACTGGCCAGTTTGGTCATATCTGAAGGATGTGTTTGGACTTATTTCAGAAGGCCTTTGAAAACAGTGCAGGAAGAGTTCAGATTGCTTGTAACGAGCAATCTGAACACTTCCTTCACTGTTTTCCACTCTGTCAGTTAATAGAAACATAATTCACCCATTGCTGATATGTGGTGAATTAATTCTTTCAATTTAGAAGAGTCCAATAAAATGCTTATGGAGCAAAGGGTTAACATCACAAATGTGTACATCAAGAAAGGTTTAACTTCTACTTCATATCTATGTAGATACGACAGTCTAACACTGAACCTCGTACAAATCTCACCTGGCAGTCTGTTGCCGTAGAGCATTGATGAAGGTATCTGGTCTGAAGAGTTCTGACAGATCTAGAGTGTCACGGAGAAGGGTGTTGTTCTGGGCCTTGTCCACCCAGGACTGTACGGCCACTGCACGGGATACCAAGCCACGGAGATACTGCACCGGATCTTCAGGCCCGTCCCATTTGGACTGCCAGCTAAGTGGTGTCTAAGTAGAAGAGCAAGCAATGTAAAGTTGGTTCAACCTATTATTATATAATAAAATATCTCATTTGTGCAATACATATTTTATAGAAATCTAATGTAATCTGGACTGTTGGGTTTCTTACAGATCCGAAAGTAATAGTACATCATATTTTCCAATCATCTTTTTTTCCAATTTTTTAATTCAAATCTTTTACAACCATTTCAATATACAGTCAAACCTGTGTAAGTGGTCACCTCTATTAAGCAGCCACTTGCTTTAAGCAGCCATATTTGCTATCTCTAGTTTATATGCTTTCAAAGCAAATTAACCTGTATTAAGCAACAACCTGTCTTAAGCAGCCACTTTTGCTCCTTCCCTTCACTGGCTGCTTAAGACAGGTTTCACTGTAACCAAAATTCAGTCCACACGTGACTTATCATGGATTGGGACAACCAAATTTAAGATACTTTATAATGTTATAGTTGTTACTTCTGTCTATGAATCATTTCCAGTCTGATTGTGCTAAGCATGTCATATAATAATGAGCATCAGAATACCTCTTGGTTGAGTAGAGCTTCAGCCAGATTCTGTACATCCTTGTTGAGAAGCTGGGTACCGCGGATCACTTTACTTAGTGAAGCCAGGGACTGGTGGACAATCTGTACCAACTTGATGGCATTGAATCTCTCCAGTTGGATGAAGGAAACTATCGGAGACTCTTTACCCGGCTTCTCTGCTGGAGGTGCAACCTTTGTTTGTATCAGATTGGCTCCCTGTATAACAGAACAACACAAATATGTTTTAATTTTAAACGGATTTATTTTACATTGAATGTTAAGTTATTACAACTTAGACAACCGACGCTCACAGTATTCTTGGGTAGAACCAGTACTAAGCATACATGTATGTGGATAAAATGTCTTGCTCAAAGACAAGAAATATCACTGGTAGAGGATCGAACCAACGGTCCCTAGATCCTGGGTCTGACTCTCTGCCATTGGACCATGTGCTGTGATGGCAATTAGAAGTAATGGAAAATAAGTTAAATTAAATATATTGCAAACTATACATTGTAATGTGATGGAAATTATATTATATAGATGTAGGTGATGGAAATCATGTTATATAGATGTAGGTGTTGGAAATCATGTTATATAGATGTAGGAGGGGGAAACGTTATATAGATGTAAGTGGTGGAAGTCATGTTATATAGACATATGTGATGGAAGTCATGTTATATAGGTGTAGGTGGTAGAAATCATGTTATATACTAGATATAGGTGTTTGAAATCATGTTATATAGATGTAGGTGGGGGAAATCATGTAACATAGATGTAGGTGGTGGAAATTATGTTATACTGATATAGGTGGTGGAAATCATGTTATACAGATGTAGGTGGTGGAAATCATGTTATACAGATGTAGGTGGTGGAAATCATGTTATATAGATGTAGGTGGTAGAAATCATGTTATATAGATGTAGGTGGTGGAGATCATGTTATGTAGATGTAGGTGGTGGAAATCATGTGATGTAGATGTAGGTGGTGGAAATCATGTTATATAGATGTAGGTGATGGAAATTGTAATACAGATGTAAGTGATGGAAATCATGTTATATAGATATAGGTGATGGAAATTGTAATACAGATGCAGGTGATGAAAATTGTGTTATATAGATGTAGGTGATGGAAATCATGTTATATAGATATAGGTGGTGGAAATCATGTTATATAGATGTACGCGATGGAAATCATGTTATATAGAATGATGTAGTAGGTGGAAATCATGTTATATAGGTGTAGGTGGTGGAAATCATGTTATATAGATGTAGGTGTTTGAAATCATGTTATATAGATGTAGGTGGGGGAAATCATGTTATATAGATGTAGGTGTTGGAAATTATGTTATACTGATATAGGTGGTGGAAATCATGTTATACAGATGTAGGTGGTGGAAATCATGTTATATAGATGTAGGTGGATGAAATCATGTCATATAGATGTAGGCGGTGGAAATCATGTTATTTAGATGTAGGCGATGGAAATCATGTTATATAGATGTAGGCAATTGAAATCATGTTATATAGATGTAGATGATGGAAGTCATGTTATATAGATGTAGGTGATGGAAATTGGTATATAGATGTAGGTGATGGAAATCATGTTATATAGATGTAGGTGGTGGAAATTGTTAAATAGATGTAGGTGGTGGAAATCATGTTATACAGATGTAGGTGATGGAAATCATGTTATACAAATGTAGGTGGTGGAAATCATGTTATACAGATGTAGGTGATGGAAATCATGTTATACAGATGTAGGTGGTGGAAATCATGTTTTACAGATGTAGGTGGTGGAAATCATGTTATATAGATGTAGGTGGTAGAAATCATGTTATATAGATATAGGTGGTGGAAATCATGTTATATAGATGTAGATGGTGGAAATGATGTTATATAGAATGACGTAGTTGGTGGAAATCATGTTATATAGGTGTAGGTAGTGGAAATCATGTTATATAGATGTAGGTGTTTGAAATCATGTTATATAGATGTAGGTGGTGGAAATCATGTTATATAGATGTAGGTGGTAGAAATCATGTTATATAGATGTAGGTGGTGGAAATCATGTTATGTAGATGTAGGTGGTGGAAATCATTTTGATATGTAGATGTAGGTGGTGGAAATCATTTTAATATGTAGATGTAGGTGGTGGAAATCATGTGATGTAGATGTAAGTGGTGGAAATCATGTTATATAGATGTAGGTGATTGAAATTGTAATACAGATGTAGGTGATGGAAATCATGTTATATAGATGTAGGTGGTGGAAATCATGTTATATAGATATAGGTGGTGGAAATCATGTTATATAGATGTAGATGGTGGAAATGATGTTATATAGAATGACGTAGTTGGTGGAAATCATGTTATATAGGTGTAGGTAGTGGAAATCATGTTATATAGATGTAGGTGTTTGAAATCATGTTATATAGATGTAGGTGGGGGAAATCATGTTATATAGATGTAGGTGGTGGAAATTATGTTATACTGATATAGGTGGTGGAAATCATGTTATACAGATGTAGGTGGTGGAAATCATGTTATATAGATGTAGGTGGATGAAATCATGTCATATAGATGTAAGCGGTGGAAATCATGTTATTTAGATGTACGCGATGGAAATCATGTTATATAGATGTAGGCAATTGAAATCATGTTATATAGATGTAGATGATGGAAGTCATGTTATATAGATGTAGGTGATGGAAATTGGTATATAGATGTAGGTGATGGAAATCATGTTATACAGATGTAGGTGATGGAAATCATGTTATTCAGATGTAGGTGGTGGAAATCATGTTATACAGATGTAGGTGATGGAAATCATGTTATACAGATGTAGGTGGTGGAAATTATGTTATACAGATGTAGGTGGTGGAAATCATGTTATACAGATGTAGGTGGTAGAAATCATGTTATATAGATGTAGGTGGTGGAAATCATGTTATGTAGATGTAGGTGGTGGAAATCATTTTAATTTGTAGATGTAGGTGGTGGAAATCATGTGATGTAGATGTAGGTGGTGGAAATCATGTTATATAGATGTAGGTGATGGAAATTGTAATACAGATGTAAGTGATGGAAATCATGTTATATAGATATAGGTGATGGAAATTGTAATACAGATGTAGGTGATGGAAATCATGTTATATAGATGTAGGTGATGGAAATCATGTTATATAGATATAGATGGTGGAAATCATGTTATATAGATGTAGATGGTGGAAATGATGTTATATAGAATGATGTAGTTGGTGGAAATCATGTTATATAGATGTAGGTGATGGAAATTGTAATACAGATGTAGGTGATGGAAATTGTAATACAGATGTAGGTGATGGAAATTGTTATACAGATGTAAGTGATGGAAATCATGTTATACAGATGTAGGTGATGGAAATTGTAATACAGATGTAAGTGATGAAAATCATGTTATACAGATGTAGATGGTGGAAATCATGTTATACAGATGTAGGTGGTGGAAATCATGTTATATAGATGTAGGTGGTGGAAATCATGTTATATAGGTTACTAAATGGGGATTATACATGTATTATAGAGGTGTGGTGTTTCTGACGGTGGTTTTCGGCTTGTGTTTGAATTGATATAATATTATGGCTACTCATATTTATACATTTTCAAACAACAAACATGTACCGGTATATGTGGTGGATATTTTGTTTTGAAATATTTTGAACACTGAATAAGTATGTTCATATATTCATAATGAATGAGTGAATATGTCAATATCAGCTGTCACAGTATATATAATTGATATAACACTGAAACCAGCATTATTTTTTATGCATATCATAATTAAATTTTATAATTTCACTATTTTTAACATAATTACCCACTGGTTGGGAAGGAATACATTTTAATGGACCATTATTTGTGTTGTTTATCAGATTTCATATTTTCAATGGGCCATTTCTTGATAGTCATATTAATATTTTCCCAATATCAATTGGACAACTGAGACTATGGCCCATGGCTAACTTGCTTTCCAATCACTGATTACCAATAATAAATCACTATTAAAAACCAAGAAATTACCCAAAAAGTATATAATATACCTGGTTAAGTTTTTTCCACAGGTTAAGTATAGGTCCAAGCTCGTTGGCCCAGACTTCCTTATCAAACTTGTTTGCCTTCACATCAGCCCTCTGTAGAACTTTCAGTTGTGATATTACGGTGCTACTGATTATACGCTGGGCTGACCGTTCTATGTTCTCTGGTAGGCCAAAATATGAAGGTTTGTCAAACTCTGGTAAACCCATGATAGCTTCCATGTAATCCTGAAGTTATAAAAATAGAGATATTTGTTTGTTTTGGTGTAAGATAGGAATAATATTTCATCAAGGGAGTACCAAAAGTCTTATTCTCACAAACGGCTTGCCACAAGTGAGAATATCATTTTTGGTGATCACAAGATGAAATATCATTTTGATCTTACACCAAAAGATTTTTTTTTTTCATTTTATGCATTTACATAATTTTTTGTTAATTTTTACCTCAATTCGCCATAAGATATTATTGGATTAATGAAAAAAATTTAATTACTATTTTTTTTTAAAATAAATATGCAAGAACAAAAAAAATACATTTTTTATTTTTTTCTTAATTTCACTGTTTGAAACAGTGGATTACCATAAATAATCCACTGAGAAATACCTATAAATAATAATTCATCAAAAAGCATAAAATAGTTTAGTATAATGTTTATTGTTGGACATCATGATTGTGTAATATGTATACACGTCCAGTTCTAAGAAAATACAAAATAAAGTATCATTAAGGTGGTAGGACTTGCCCCAATTTTCACAAAACATCTCAACATGAGATTTCCCACAACTAAATTATTAATAAGTTACAACTTCATTTACATCAATTTGCATGTTATCTTTCACCAATGCGTAAAGACTTGTTCCAATTTCAACTCTTTATGGTAATTTATTGTGCAATGAGTTCACACAGAATTGAAGCGTTTAATTTCTGCAACGTGGCACAAATCATGATTGTAAAAGTACCCTACAGAATGATCAACATAAAATATTCCTTATTCCAAATTCATTTTTAATACATAATTAAATTAATTAACGTTTCTAAACAATTTGAACAATAAAATTCCTACCCTATAATTAGTAGATGTCGGAAGCCTCATGGGACCGAGACGTTTGTTTTTACTACCCTGTGCCAGGTTACTAGGGTCGAAGAACTGTGCCAGGTAGGATATCATGACGCTCATGTCAAATGGATTATCTACCCTGCCTCCATAGATGGCCTGCTCAAACAAGCCATGTATAAACTGCCACTTAACATCTTGGGCTGGAAAAAAATGAAGAAAAGTAGATGTAATGCACATGTATAGGTAATTGTTCTATTGTATGAAATGGGTGATCAATTTGTATCTTAACCTAAAGTCAAGATAAATATTTACAGGTTTGTACAAGTCTTACTCTGAAAGTGCAAGTCAGGCCCAGTTAGCTCAGTCAGTAGTGCATCTGAGTGTCAGATAAGGAATCAAGAATTTGAATCCCTATCTGGTCATAGTCTCCATGATAGTTGATATACAGTGTCTCATTGTTGTTTGTCTCTCACTGCTGATTAAAGAGGAAAAGTTATTTGTAGAGGTGGGGGTGCTTGAGTACTGGTTAACCATCCAGAATCCCATGAAGGAGTGATTAGGTTAAACTACCATCTGTAAGCCCTCATTTGCATAAAAATTAGGCTCACTATTCAAACAAACAAACAAACTGTTACTCTAAAATGATGTTAAAACAACAAAATTAATGCAGTTGGATACATGTAAAATTCTAATGGCATGTGGACTTGCAAAAAGGCACTGATTTGCATTTGTGATAAAAGTTGTCAATCCCTTGATAGCACTGTTTTGATAGGAACCTAGGCAGACTAGGACTTATAAAGAAGGATAGAAAACTTGCTAACTAAATGTTAAGAAAATAACGAACAAAGGATTAATTATTTGTCAAATTCTCAAGCAATTGGTTTCTTGTACATGAAATGTCAGTTACATATATCCTTAAATGTTTTATAATTTTAAATGATTTTGAAGTAAAAATTATTTAATTTCTTTATTAAGTAACTGTATACAAATTTTGTGAACAGAAATTTTTCAACAATTTTAAACAAAAATTGCTGGGAATGGTCCTGTTTTGTTAAGAGAATTTTTTATTTGTATTCCTGAGATGAATGAAAGTAATTGAAAACAAATCTCTCTATATAATTGTTTACTTTCAGAAAAAAAGTTTACACTTGTGTTGTAAATCTTTTATTGACCATTTATAGAATTTTCAAACTGGGTTCATTATTTCATATCAACAAATATTTGTGAATGGTTATTGTTAGCGTCAGACATTTTTTTCTATGAATAACTATACATGATCAAAATTGCCATTGGGGTTAACAGATTATATGTTGCCTATCCAAATTTATTGGTGGAGGAAAATCTCAGAATGACTCTGAGTAGGACCACTGTTCTTCCACAAATAAATGGCAAACTTTCTCACAAAGAGTATTTTGGACTGAGCAAGATTCACACCCACAACCTGAGCTGTGAGAATTAGTCCAACAGCACCACTCTGCCACATATGACCTTAAAAAATGTGTCTTCATCTGACATGCACACAAATTAGCAAATGAATAAATAAGAGGTGAAAAGTTTGATTACAAAAACAAACTCATGTCACTCAAAGAACCTGACAGAGTAGATATTGCAGAAAACTTACTTCCAATACATAATCTATCAATGATGTCAGCACCTGCTCTTAAATCTGATAGTGAAAACTCATAAAATTTCGTCCAACCCTGAAATACAAAACATAATTTTAATTGAGAATCCACACTTTGACTCTCCAATATATCTTCAATTAAATGAACAGTACATCATGCTTAAACATACACAAAGTCATAATTCAATACATTACACATACGATATTTCATTTACAACATTTATAACGTAAATTGCTTAAATCTACACATGCTCATAGACATAATTTCATTTAAGAGCAAATTAATGTACATTAAAGTAATTTTATTGGAGTTATTCAATTTTGCATGCTAAAATATATGTAAAAAACATGAAAAGAACTAATCAATTTTAAAGTCTCTATCTAAATGGTTTTAAATTTTAAAAACAAATTTACATATTGATACAACATTCCATGTGATAAAAGGGACTTAATATTCACAATATTTCAACACCAATCTGCAAAAGAACATCATTGAACAGAAACAAAAATGCTGACAACACATTAACCGCTCAACAAAACATTTGCTAAGCTGATAACCAGATTTTTCAATTGAAAAACTTGATATAACACAAGAGATAAAACATATAAATAAAACACAGATACCCACCTGTGGAATATACATCCTCCTCTCTTGTGCCACAGCATGGAACCAGGCAAGGGCAAATAATGCCTGGGATCTTACAATATTACCGCCCTTGGCTATATATTCTGGACTCCAGGACTCATAAGTTCTTAAAAGGTTTCTCTTTACACCAGGAGGTGCCTGAAATAAAAAAATACATGCACAAACCTTAATCAAAATGGTGATTCTAACAGTTGATATTTTTGTTTATTTTAGTTTGAGAAATATTCATTCTAACTATAGTTTTGAACAGTAAAAGAGACTTGACACAGAATGTTAGGCCATCCTTAAAAATTGTTTGCTGTGCTCTGACCCAACATTTTTTCATGTGGGTAGGTTGATGCTATTTTCTTTCTTCAGATTTTTACTTTTTAGTGCCATTTTGAACTTAAAATGGTTAGAAATCATGCATAAAAATTGATATCTTGAAGTTCAGTAAAAGAGTTAGAGTAGCTCCACTTTGAGTGGGTAGGTAGAAGTACACCCAGCAAGCAAACATTTTTTGAATTTAGAAGAATGGCCTTAGGTCTCTTGAACAAATCTACAAGAAACAGAGAGTCTGATCAGGGTCTACACTGTTTGGTGATCAGGGTCTTCATTGTTTGGTGATCAGGGTCTACATTGTTTGGTGATCATGGTCTACACTGTTTGGTGACCAGTGTCTACATTGTTTGGTGACCAGGGTCTACACTGTTTGGTGACCGTGGTTACACTGTTTTGTGACCAGGGTCTACATTGTTTGTTGATCATGGTGTACACTGTTTGGTGATCATGGTCTACACTGTTTGGTGACCAGGGTCTACACTGTTTGGTGACCAGGGTCTACACAGTTTGGTGACCAGGGTCTACATTGTTTGGTGATCAGGGTCTACACAATGGTGATCAGGGTCTACACTATTTGGTATTCAGGGTCTACATTGCTTAGAGATCAAGGTCTACACTGTTTGGCGATCATGGTCTACAAAGTTTGGTGACTATGGTCTACATTGTTTGGTGATCAGGGTCTACATTGTTTGGTATTCAGGATCTACACTGTTTGGTGATCAAGGTCTACACTGTTTGGTGATCAGGGTCTACACTGTTTGGTGACCAGGGTCTACACTATTTGGTGATCAGGGTTTACACTGTCTGGTGACAATGGTCTACATTGTTTGGCGACCATGGTGTACACTGTCTGGCGACCAGGGTTTACACTGTCTGGCGATCAGGGTCTACACTGTTTGGCCACCAGGGTCTACACTGTTTGGCCATCAGGGTCTACACTGTTTGGTGATCACGGTCTTAACTCTTAACTGTTTGGCGATCAGGGTCTACAATGTTTGGTGACCATGACCTACACTGTTTGGTGATCAGGGTCTACACTGTTTTGTGACCATGGTCTACACTGTTTGGCGATCATGGTCTACACTTTTGGTGACCAGGGTCTACACTGTTTGGCGATCATGGTCTACACTGTTTGGAGATTATGGTCTACACTGTTTGATAATCAGGGTCTACACTGATTGGCATTCATGGTCTACACTGTTAGGTGATCATGGCCTACACTGTTTGGTGATCATGGTCTACACTGTTTGGTGACCATGCTCTTCACTGTTTGGTGACCATGATCTATACTGTTTGGTGACCAGGGTCTACACCATTTGATGAACATGGTCTACACTGTTTGGTGATCAGGGTCTACACTGTTTGGTGACCTGCGTCTACACTGTTTGGTGACCAAAGTCTACATTGTTTGGTGATCAGGGTCTACACTGTTTGGTGATCAGGGTCTACACTGTTTGATGTTCAGGGTTTTCAATGTTTGCCGGTTTTGGTCTACATTGTTTTGAGATCATGGTCTACACTGTTAGGTGTTCAGGATCCACATTGTTTGGTGACCAGGGTAAAGCATATATTATACTCCCTCTGAATCATAATGAAATGGTCTAAATACCAGTCTGGAAGAATTTATCACAGGAACTGAGTACACTGGGGGAATGATTATATGCAGCTGAACAAACAGAGTAATAAAAGAAGAAAGATGAGGTACAAACCTCATATGTTATCTTGAGACTTGACTGTAACAGGATAGTAGGGAATTTAGGATGTACTTCAGCTGTCATCCACATACGGAACTCTTTGTGTGGCTTCAACGTATTGATTTCCTGTAAATATAGAAATTGGAAATAACTGATTTATTTTTATGATTAATCGAAAAGAATATATACAATTAAACCTGTCTTAAGCAGCCAGTCAAGGGAAGGAGCAAAAGTGGACTTTTAAGACAGGTTGTTGCTTAATACAGGTTAATTTGTTCTGAAATCATAGAAATGGGAGTTAGCAAATATGGCTATTTAAGACAAGTGGCTGCTTAATAGAGGTGGCTGCTTACACAAGTTTGACTGTATGAACTTATTTTTCAATACCTTGAAGTAATTCGTTTTCCAGTCTTTGTAATGATTGACAAACACAGTCACAGTCATCAGATCTATTAATTGATCCTTGATGCACTTTTTTCTATCATATCAACATATACGTGCATATATGCAAAGCGAACATGCAAATGTTGATTCTGTGGTTTTGGGCTTTGATCTCCACAAGAAACATAAGCAAAGCACTGTTACTTATAAGACTTGATCTTCTACACAGAATGAATTGTGAATTGTTATGAAGTTTTAAGAATAAATAAGAATGAATAGGTATAAAATACCTGTTTTCAGACCAGAGATCTGGTGGTATATTAGAGACTCTATTCCCAATCATTTAGAGATCCTTCTGTAATGTAAAAAACCTTTTTATAAGAACAGGAACAAATTTACCTACCTTTTCTAATACAGGCAGCCAAGCTGTAACAAGATGGAGATTTTTCAGGCACAACCAGTCTCCATTCTGTGAACAATCCCTTAGCAACTTCATAGCAATGTCAGCCTGACCTTGACCCATAGCAACCTAGAAAAAAGAAAATATGGCTATCAAAATGAAAAGTAGGTAATCTTGTAATGAAGCAAGTTGAGATATTATTGAAAAATGTTCTTATATCATATAGTGTTTAAAATGCAGCCGGTAATATTGCTATGATTTGATTTGAATATTTAGAGTAATTGTTATGCTATAGAGAGTCAACACTGAGACAGCAGTGAGAGGGGAATGACAATGAGATGCATTGAGATGCATTGTCATACTCAGGCCAGGTGTGAATTCAAACTCATAACCCCTGGATTGATAGTCAGATGCGCTACCAACTGAGCTAACTGGAACAAGCCATATTGGTATGAAAGTAATATTTTCAAAATATTATTTACAAAAACATTAAAAATTTTGTTATTAATAAAAATATCCCTACCTATAACTATCACTAAGATTATACAAATATCGAATACAGGTAAACAGAGAAGTGGAGCGCGTGGTCCAGTGGTAGAGCACCGAACCCAAAATTGTAGGGACGTTGGTTCCATCCTATGCCACGGTTATGTGTGGTGTCCTTGAGCAAGACACTTTTCCACATATGCTTAGTACTGGTTCTAACCAGGAAGACTCAAGCATGATTTGCCTAAGTTGTAATAACTTGTTTCACAATTGAAGTAAAATAAATAAGTTTAATCTAATCAATTGATCAGAAACGTGCGGACAGACAGGGATAACACTTAATGCCCTTGAACAATTTTTGTCAAATAACGGAGACATTAAAACAATAACATATACAATAATGTACACAAAACTAGGATCTATGTCTATATACTACATTTCCCCCTGATTTCAATTGAGATCAATCCATTCCAAACATTCCACTCACCTGGTGATATCTCTCATGACCAATCGTGTCATTGGCCAGCTCCTGGAGTTCCTGGGAAGGATCAGCTCCAGGGGAGATAACTATAAGTACTGGTTCCTCCGGTAAAGTCTCCTGCTCGTAAAGTTTCTTCAGGTTGACTGAGGGAGGAGACAACTCCTGCATACCTGCGATGATATGAAATAAGATTTTACAAATTAGTTAATGTAATTGTACAACAGTCAAACATGAATAAGCAATTTACCTGCATATCACATTTACCTGTCATATGCAGCCACATTTCCCCCCTTCAATTTTATAGCTTAAAGTGTTTATCAACCTAAAACACTTGTCTTAGGAAGTCACTGGTGCAAGGTTACTGGAATGGCTTCTGAAGAACATTTTTCAGTATGTTTTTTTTACAAAAGGTGTAACCCCACCATAGATTTTTGTTCTTTATCTTATAGTAAATATGAAATGTTTGAAGGCTTGTCATTCATACAGAGACCCAAATGAAGAAGTGAAACTTGCAATTTATTGTTTGTCAACCTCTGTCCCAACAAAATATCAGAAAAGTAGGGGTCATGTGTCATCTAAGAGATTTTTTTCTGCTCAGTGTGTACACTGTTGACAAAGTGAAAGTAGACTTCCAAAATCATGTATTCATACCTCAATTTCCAAGCATCAATTTTTGCTTTCCTAAATTCACAGTTTAAACATGACAATGCTTTCAAAATGTTCAAAATACATCAGTAATGTCATTTAAATAAAAAAAAAGAGCATTAAAACAAGAAAAATGATTATTTATGACCGCCATTATGCGATTACCCCACGGAAGCATTTCCTGTTTCCAATGGTGGTACTATGCCATAAATGATGTATATATGGCTTTCAATGTATTCTTTTTTTTGTAATGGGGTTTAACACCATTTTTAACATATTTCCGGTTATATATTGCATATCCAGTTTTATTGGTAGAGGAAGACATCAGACTGAGTAGAACCACCGTCATTCAGCAAGTAACTGGCAAATTTTCACACTTAATTTTTTTTAGCAAGCAGGACTCGAACCTACAACCTTAGCAGTGAGAAGTTAGTGATCTTGAGATGGTGCCATAGACCACCCACATGTATTCTAACTGTACGACTTAAAGTTGAATTATAATATATTTGCTTAACATTCCTTACAGACCTGCCCCAAGTTATTGTTCTTTTCATGGTTTAAGTGTTTAGCTAAGTGAACCAAGGGTCTACCTATCCCATCTTTAAGGACACATTTGTTTCTTCACCTCAAGGAAAACTAAATTGCCCTGAAATAATACACAACTTGATAAAAAATATTTTTGAATGAATATAAAATTTGAAAGGTGCATACTGCCCAGGCTTACAAAACATTGCTTTTACAGTTGCCCTAGACTAAGTTTCACACAATAAATGCACTACAAGCATACAGACATACATGTAATTATTACAAGAATATATTTTACTCACCTAGTGCCCTGCAAGCAAACAGACTCATGGCACTCTGTAGTCTGTCTGGTCTGATGGCTTGTACAAGTAAGACCTGCTGGAAGAGGGATATCTTCTTCTCAACAGCAGAAGGTAGTTCCTGCTCACACTGAGAACTGCGGGAGAAGTTGGACCATGTACTGCCATCCTCGAGGTTCAAGGTTTGATACAGACGACTCAAGTTGGACTACAAAATATTGCATTAACATGTTTTGTATGTTGAGAATGTAATTGCATAATTACATGATATTCATAAACAAACAAGATCTGTTTTGAGAAACAAATTCAGTTGCAAACTCTGCAAAAAAATAACTATTTACTAATGTTCTATTTAACCTAGCTAAAGAAATGAGACATAAAATATATAAAGTAGATGGCAAGATGAAGAAGGCAAATAGAGTTCAATTCCATTTTCAACACATTAAAAGCACTATGTAGCATCCAATTTTGTTAGTGATGGTAGACCTTAGAATCAAAGTCCTTCTGCAAGTAACTCACAAACTTTCTTACATAAAATCTTAAACATAATTTGAACAAATCTACAACCTCAGAAGTGAGAGGTAAGTGATCTTGAGGCAGTGCCTAAGACCACTCTGGTACAGAGAACCCAAAGTGGTAGTAGAAAGAGCCCATTTGAATTTACATATGTGTAATTTCTAATATATTCTGCTGTATTGTTTTAACTTTTCCATTGCAGAAACACAATTAATCTTTAAATGTCCTTGGGTAAGTTTTAGAAGTAACAAAGTCATGTATGCTTACTTTCAGGTTAGCCACAGCCTGTCCTCTTTCAGGTTCTATCCAGTGAGGTAACCCCTTGTTGCCATCGGACTTGACATCTGCCACTATCATACCAGTAAATGCTTCCCATTCCTACATACAGACAAAAAAGTTAAATGTAACTGTAAAGATTTGTGAGATTAGTTGGTTCTTTCTATTGATTAAATTTTTAAATTTGAATATTAACTTGACTGTGCCAGCACTTGACAAGGAATATCATGAAATTGTGTGTAATTATTACACGTATTGTCAAATATTGTAAGTAGTGTAACTATTCCTGCTGCTAGCACTGAGATATTGTGAAGACAAACATTGATAGGAATTGGTCAGAGTGAATTTGACCTTTGAACTATTGATCAAAAGAAGGTTTATAGTGATATTCTTCCAAAAGTTCTGTGGGTGTGACTGCAGCAGGTGAAGATTTAAATAAACTCAAGTTGAAAGTCAATTAAACACTCATATGAAGAAGAGACAGTATACCAACCCAAACTGTTTTTAACTGGGTTAAAGTACACATGTAAAATGGCATCATGTATAACTTTAATGAATCCTTTATTAAGATTATAATACTAGTCAAACATTTCAAAAAATGTTCTATACTTACATTTTCTCCAAACATATCTGGTTTCATCCCATGTACCATATGCATTGCAAACATGAGTCTGTCGGCCTTGAACAGGGACCTACACACATACTCATACACAAGCTGTTGTAGATGCGACACCAGCACCTTGATACGGTGTTCAGTACCACCTCCATCTTGTCTCGTGTCCAAGGACCGCTGGAAGAGGCGGAGGAATGAAGCTAGGCTGAAGCGGTACATGTTGTTGATCTTCGCCAAGTCACTGATTACGAAGTATAAGGCACTGCCATTTTCAGCCAGGGGGAGGTAAATATTACGCTCCTGCAATAAAAGTTGGATGATATGTACATGTATCTGAAATATGTTTCATACAAATACAATAACTGTACATAATGATGAAGTGGGTTGATAGATGTCAGCCTAAAATTCCCATATCCTTGTAGCAGGACTTCTCAAATTATCAAAATGTAAAATGGTCATGGTTTTTTACTGTATCCAATGATTACAAAACCATTCAGGCGTGATTATGTCATAATGACGTTCGGCCTGATAAGGAACAAAAGAAATTACGTTTGTGATGATTCCTAGATCAAATGTATGCTTAGACCTTATTCTTATAATTATATGAATTTGTTATCTGCTTATTTATTATCTGACCAAATTTCAGAAACATCAGACTGAGTCAAGTAATAAAGAGTTCAGAGTTCTTTTACGGGTATGTTTTTAACATCCTTTCAATCAACCTATATGATGAATCCACTTGCCAAATGAAATCATTTTTTTCTACACTGGTATCCCATTTTCATATGGTTTCAACAATTTATGAAGTCAACTGCATATAGCAACCAAGTTTTGATTCCCGTTTCTATAGTTTCCATGTATGGTGAATTCACCTGCTGAATGCAATTGATTCTATATTAAAGTAGTATCCATTCCCATGGTTTCAACAATTTCATGAAGTCACCTGCCTGTAATAAGTTTTTGATTTCAATTTTTATAGTTTCTATGTAAATCAACATGTATTTAATAATCACATGGAGCAGTCAATTTTTTATTATTTTTTTCCTTTTTAATAAATTCAGAGTGTAGCAACTTGTTTTAAGCAGATACATATGTTAATTAACAATCTTTAATAAATTCATGTACCTTGAGTGAAAATTTAACACTCAATACCAATTCTTAATAGCTCCCTAGGTCTTGCAGCCAATAACATACCTGGTCTAGAGATGCCTGCAGTCTGACAGACTCTGTCAGGGAATCTGCAATCGTTATACTGCTGGCCTTGGTCTTGTTTAGGGAGTCCAGCAGCTCCTTGTTCTCCAGAATGTTACCCTTGGCATTGGCCAGCTCCTGGAAATAACACACACTTTAATGGGTGTTTATTAATAAGAATGTGCTACAATGGTTCTTGAATAAGACATTTAATTTAGTTTAAACTTTTTTATTTTACTTCATTTGTGAAACAAGTTATTACAACTTATACAAATCACTGCTCGAAGTCGTCCTTGGTAGAATCAGTACTGAGCATATGCAAAATAGTAACTTGCTCAAGGAAGTCACACATAGCCATGGGTGTAGGGGATCAAACCCACAACCCTTTGATTCTGGGTTCATTGCTCTACCACTGGACCACACTGCTACACACAAGACCAATATAAGACATTTAAAGGGGTTAAGTAAATGAATGAGTTGTTCGCTGCAACAGTTCACTTTATAGCAGTTGAAAATTATATACTAGTTTAATAAATTCTGCTTACAACAGTTATTTCTGTAGAACATGACCCTGCTTTCCCAACTTAGGTCCGTCGCATAGCAATGAGATAACAGCACATTGATTGGTCAGTTGCTTAAGTGAAAGCTAAATGCCATCTCAGTTTGGTAAGCATAAGAGTACTATGAATTGTGGGACAGGCATAGAATTCACTGATTTTTCATTGCTGTTTAACAGATAACCATTGTCCAGAAGCATTAATTACCTCTAGAAGAGATTCCTCCAGTTTAGCCAGCTCTATCTTCAGGTCCTCCTCTTGTTTCAGGAGTGTTGTCTTCTTCTCTTCTAACTCTGGTTTCTCATGCTGAATGGTGGCAGCAAGCAGCTGGAAATATGTAACAAATTAAGGTAAGGATCAGCATACACAAATTTGACCGAAATTGACACATATTGAACTTGACCTGCATTTTATAATCAGTATGAAAAATTAATTAAAAACATAGAACCCTTCAGAAGTTATTGACTGGATACCAATTGTTATCCTCGAACAGATTATTGAAAGGACAGGCAGAGGTAGCGCAACATTCTCCTTCAACATTCTTCGAATGGCTGGAGCAAAAAAATCCCTAGGACATATTTGTGGTTACCTGAAGTTGTTGGCAAGTATTTTGAGAAATTTGTGGGGATACAACTTCGTAATCAAAGGCTCCCACAGTATCAATGAAAATTGATGTTCTAACAAAAAATAATCATTTCATAATATGAAAGGCGATGAGGTTTAAAGATTAAATGATAGCCTTTCAGCAGCTTGCAGAAAAGGACATCTGGTCAATATGTTACAAATGTAAAAATCTTCAGTAAGAAACAGTAATGCAGTGAGTTAAAGCTCTTACCTGACCGGTCAATCCAGCCTTAGTGGTGGTAAAGTTCACCTCCGTGATGACTGAGGCAGCATCAGGCGGGATCTCTGGGGCTGGGTTACGTGTTGTCAGAAACAAACGGAACTCCTCATTGTAGTCTATCGTCTTCTCCCCAATCTGTACCACAAATCTGGGACCTATACACAAATATGATATATTACAGAATGCCATCTCTCCAATCAAGACTTCAAACCTTGACCACAAGCATAAAATGTAAGTAGAAGTTTTGCGTTCTCCAAGGGTCATAACTATACCACTGTGTATTTCTGCATGATACTTGATAATCAGCACATGTTTCATTCATTACCTTCAAATATTTACCTTTAAAAATCAATTATATGCAAAAACATAACAATTTTTGCCAAAGAGGCAGATTAATGGAGGAGTAGAATCAGAGCTGTTTCTGCTCTATGAATAGTTGAGCTAAAAATATCTCATCTAAATTTGACTGACATGCATTAGAAAATGTCACATATTGATTAGGCAATGACAAATTACTTTCTATTTCTGCTACTAAGAGCTAAAATTACCTTGCGACACAAGGTCTCCTCTCAACAGCGGATACAACACGGGCTCGACCCCATCTACCTCCTGTATGATCAATGTCTTTCCAAACCTCACAGCCAGTTCCAGGGCTGTGCTGAAATTAGCATCCTGCAAATAAAAGTACAGAAATGTGAGGATTATGTTGCAGTAAGGCACATAACAAAGTAAATGTGTAGAAAAATGAGGAAATGTAAAATTTTAACCTATGTTCATGGTCAAATTGAGTAACCCATATATCCATAATTATAACAAATACTGAAAATATTTACTCTCTGGTCTGTCTTTCCAAATTAGTGTATTTCTCTTTTTTAAAAAAAGAGCGAGTTATTTTCCCCCACAATCAAACGAAAAACAAGGTACAGTGAAACACAGTAGAGGTATTTCTCTATTCCTAAAGATAAAGAGAATACTAGTCAGGCTTTCCAATAAGTAAGTGATACAGAATGAAATGCTTATGCAGCCGTGTCACAAGACTTTATATCTGAAGTATTATTGGGACACACCCTCTCAAAGACATTCCAGCATACAAAGTGATACCTGTATCAGAATGAACCGATAAAGGAAAAAAAATCAGTGAAATCTCTCTGTCTCATTCTCTTCAATAAATATTTTTTATTTCTTGAACTATTCTAAATAAACTATTGTGCTATGTTTTCTTATTTTATGCATATTTTGCCATACTGAAATCAGTATGGAACAATATGATAAAGTCTATAATGGAAAGTAAAATAATTGTCAAAAATAATTGTCATGGAAGCAGATTCACACAAGGTTCAAAAGCTTATATCTGTATCCTTTCCGCATAATGTGTTAGATGTATGACTTTATTGCTTCATTGTTAAATGATTGCTAAATATATGTACTTATGTGAATAAAATATTGTTAAACCCTTTACTCCATAGATACGCATTTTCCCGCACCAATTACAGAAGGCCTTTGAAAACAGTGCAGGAAGAGTTCAGATTGCTCGTAACGAGCAATCTGAACTCTTCCTGCACTGTTTTCCACTCTGTCAGTTAATATAAACAAAATTCACCCATTGCTGATACGTGGTGAATTAATACTTTCAATTTGGAAGAGTCCAAGAAAATGCTTATGGAGCAAAGGGTTAAACTAAAGTGATACCTGCTGATTGATGACTTCCAGTCTACTTTCCTTCAGATGAACCTTCAACCATTCTGTCGCCCTGGACGATGGGTCCACCAGGAATGGACGCAAGGTGCTCTGAAAGAGAGATATCTAAAATAAATGCTTGTAATGATACAGTAAGGAGTCACAGCCATTTAAAGAGAGTACAAAAATAAGTATTAACATGAGCTAGGTTTTAAGAAGGAAAAAAGTTCATTATCTAAACAAAACATCATTCTTAACTTTTAAAACTGCAGAAATAGAAATAGTTTGATATACTGATAGACATTATTACATCCTATAAATTTAAATGTACAAAATCTATGGGAATAATATTAAATTTTTATGGGAAATTATAATTTTATATAAATTATGTTGAAATAAATTTATTTATTTGTTTATTTTTATTATTTTAATATCTACATGTATCTTAGTGTTCAACTATTGGCTTAACAACATGATAAATAAGGATCACAAATCTCTATAGAAAAATTGATATTGACATCATGTATCTCAAAGCTAATTTTAACCCATAATCTATTTTGAACAACGCCCTGTTGAAATAATTGCACCTTATCATAGTAAAAATAATCTTGCATGCAAACTTACACAACAATCATAAAATACAAGCAGGGAAATATAACTTTCACTTTATTACAAATAATCTCATATGAAAATCAATATTGTATAATATCATGAATGATTATAAAATAATTAATCAATTAACATTAAATTTTCATTTATCATTGAATTAATATGTATTGTATATCCCCAAATTGATATCTCAAGGAGTGAAGCTTATATTGCCAGCAGTGTGATCTAATCTAACAAAACACAACACTCATCTATTTATATTTTACTTTATATTAGACATACTTAGTACTGATGAAGATTAAATCTTACTTAATACATAATATATGCATTAAAACATACTAACAATTGTTGGTTTGTACTAATTTATGTTATTAATAACTTTATTGCAAAAGTAAACTCAGATCTTATATGGATCTCTCTAAAGTCTTTAGAAACTGTACTGGGAATTACTTCTTAGAGGCATTCTGGTCGAGCCTGGAATCAAACCTGTGATCTGTTAGAAAAATGGTACTAAATGTACCATTTTCCTGAGTTATGTGATAATAAGAGTCTTACGTTCATGCTTATAGTTTATTTAATTTGTCAACGTTTTTCCAACTCGTTTAATAAATTCAATAATAAATAAGCACTCATGTAAGATTCTCTATCACTATAAACTAGTCAGTGTTGTATATACTAGCCACTTATTAAATGATGTATATCCTTATTCCAGTTGTTGTGTACCATGATGTCCACCATATAACAGATGGTGTTAACACTGAAAACATTCAAGTTCAGGTCACATTTCTCAACCACCATTTCTGTCTTATTATAATATTTATTATGTATGGAAGACAGTAAGTGTTACTCTGCAAGAAATATGGATATTCACACAGTCAAGGCAATTCACACAAAGGAATTAGGATTTCAAACAATTTTGGATAGGTAAATTCTTCAAAGGGAATTAGGATTTCATATGGATTTCCTGAATAGGTAGTAATTTATTATTGGTTAACTCGCGCAGGATTGAATGGGAAAATAAGTTATTTGGAAAAAGCCAGCTACTCAAAGATAAGTGGTGCAAAAACTTGAAAATTAGATTCCTGGAAAAACTGAGTAACTCATGAAAAAAATAAAAATAAAATTGCAGTAAGAAGGAAATCTAGGAATTCACACAAAGCCATGGACATCAGCTTAAAGATCAAACTGATAAGTAAATTCAGTTATATAATTATATATATAATTGTATACTTTGGTTTTGTTTGTATGGGGTCTTGCACAGTATTTCAGTTATATAACTCTAGTCAGCACACCTACTAATAGTTCCTCGGATCCTCTGGGCAGTTAAACAGTACTAGACAGTCCTTATTTCTTCAGGTTAATGGATACTCCCCCCCATCCGGAGGTGGGAGACTTGCGACCGTAGAACAAAGTTCAAAGGGGAATGGAACTTGACATCTCAGTGAGTGGATTAACAGTGGGACACATTTCAGACTCTGCTAGCTGGGCCCAGTATAATATATGTTAGCAATTAATGAAACGAAAATGCAAAATTCAAATCTAACTAAAAAATACAAAGCAAGTAACCATAGAAAGCACTGGAAAAGCTCTCTAGGCATAGTTTGTGGAATGATTGTCTCTGTGAAGGCACAATATAAGCAAATCAGAATAGACAACATTGCAATGGTTCAATGCAACACTGCTGTATCCCCTTATTTGTTTATAGGTAGATAGAACAGTGTTGCACTGAACCCTCAATTTAAGAACTAGTAGGCCACAAAAATGAATCCTGAATGTAAAATATTCTATATTCAAATGTTACTGTAAAACAAATATTATCTGAAGACAATGTATAAATTTAGTAGCAAACTGGAATTATCAAAGTTGTGCATCTACAATGGTAGCAACCAATTAAATAACTTAAAAATCTAAAAACTAATAACAATTGTAGCAATATTACAAACTTCCTACATTTACTAGAAATATGTTCATTAGACACAGATGTCCCACCTATATGTTAGTAAATTTAACTTAAAATTAAATCAAAATGGAGACTCATGTAAAAATTGAATGATTTTGGCTAATACTATACTTGACTAGCCTTATATTTTATAATAATTCAGCTGCACACCAAATATTAATTAAATACATAAACCTTTTCAGAAGTAATTGATTGTAAAACATTTATATGATCTTAGAGGTACGGACAGACGGGTAACACGTAATGCTCCTTTACCATTTTTCAAATGTTAAGGATGTAAAAACTGTCAGCTAGCATAATTTGTAACCTTTTTATCCTTTAAAACCTATTGGTAATTAATTAAAATATATCCATTATTATTGACTCCCATAATTTTGTCAATATTGGTGTTTGATATATTGGACACAATTAGCAATCATGATCAAACTAGATATTTCCTAATTAATAGGCAATTTGTTTTACAAAGAATTGAAAAAAAAATTAAAAAATTTATATCTGTTATAACTGTTAACTATATCAACAACATCAATAAAAATAAAAAATACCCTAACTTACTATATACATGTATATATATCAATCCAATATTTTTTTAAAACCCTATATAATGGTTACATGTACCTAAAATGTTGGTGCTACTATATTGAAAAGTCACAAATACATGACAAAAAACATAGAACTCACAAGGAGGTCATCATTTCTTTTCAAAATACAGTTAAACCTGTGTAAGCAGTCACCACTATTAAGCCGCCATTTGTCTTAAGCAACCATATTTGCTATATCTCATTGTTGTGCTTTCAGTGCAAATTCACCTATATTAAGCAATAACCTGTCTTTAAAGACAACCTTCCCTTCAATGACTGGTTAAGACAGGTTTGACTGTAATGCTTCTTTTTAAATAACATTTTTTATCATTAATTACAAAATGTTGATTTTTAACAATCTGACACAGATTTATTTATTTAATGCTCATCGGTCAACCTCAGTGTTTTTTTGTAAAGTGAACCTGCAGAGGGAAAGTACTCTGAACTACTGTGTTATCAATCTGATCACCTCTGCCTTTATGCTAAGCAATAGACCTCTGACATTATAAGGCGCCATTTTGGAACAACTTTCAGTCACATGATAAAATAAAATGGCGGCACCTTTATGCCACCTTATACACATGTACGTTAAAAAAATTAAAACGTTGGTTAATGAAGACTGATATTTTAAATTTCCCTATAAACATGACCCATGTCCAGTGTATAAATAAAAAAATTAGATATAATAACGCCATATATTCAACTTAATGATGGATACATAATTTGTTACTTTCACATGAATGAACACAGTCTTGTTACACAGGCTAATAGCTTTGGTGTATTCTAGAGCTATACACGAGGTGTATTATACGGAGGATATGGAAATACCCGATGTTTCACGACTACTGTGTTATTTGAATATACAACCTGCAATTTATGTCCGAGCTGAGCTCAAACCAACAGTTTAGTCATGGGGGACCCTTTCAATACATGCTAATTTCATTAATGCAATTGCAGAAAAACACAACATAGAATTATCAACGAAATAACTTTAACAATGCATGTCAATGAAATCTGCTGCATGAAGGAGAAATTCAAAATCAATTTGAAACAGTTTCAAAATGAAATATATTCGAGAAACACAAACTTTTGACTGGTAGTTATAACTCATTTTATGCCACTGAAAAAATACAGTAAAACATCTTAATGAAACTTTCAACTCAGTGTAATTTGTAATTATTGTAGAGGGGATGCAGAGCAATAGCATGATTTCGCATAATACGGAGTGCTGAGTATAAACAGAAACTTGTGATTCCAGAAATGTGTCAAAATGAGCTGCAATGATATGAACTTTTTTGCCTACTTTTATATACCGGTGTCTAAGTGTTTTATATTTTGTAACTTTTTCAACATGATAAAGTTATAATATAAGGTCATTCATCGCCAAGTGGTCTATGGCACTCGCGTCTAACAACCACTAACCTCTCATCGCTTAGGTCGTGGTTTCAAGACCAGTTCCGTCCAAAAAACTTTATGTGAAAAAGTTTGCTTGTTTCTTGCGGAAGGATAGTGACTCTACTCAGTTCTTAGCTTTCCTCCGTCAATAAAACTGGATATGCCATATGGAACTAGTCATGTGTTCAAAATAGTGTTAAACCTTATTAAAAAAGTTATAAATAAATAAATGGGAACCAGTTTTAATGGTGGACAAGGTCTCCATGAAAATACAAAATCTGGTTAAAAAATGTTAACACTATTCTTCTGAAAGTTACGGGAAAACTTTCTTAAAATGTAAATGGACAAAGCTTGGCTTAAACCCAAGACCTCAACAGTGATAACTTAGTGATCTCCAGACAGGACAGAATCTTGGATATGGTCTGGTAAATATCATCCATTTAATATTTCAACACAAATTTTGAACTTTAAATAATCTTAAACAGATTTTTTTTTTTCACCATGCATGATCAATCGTTTGTAAAAATAAAACCCTACCTGCATACATGTAACACAGAGAGGAAGTACACATTCTGGAAACACAAGTTCTATTTTATGCCTCACTATGCATGTGCACTTAGTGCATGTGCAGCAAGATAAAAAGATCATCATTTGTGTAAGTGGACACAACTACGAAATATTTTGTAGTATTGAGAAATGTTTCAGGACTTCCACAGAAATGGCTTTTTCTCATTTTTTTCTCATTTCCTTCATGTATATTACAATGTGCATGTATTCATGACAACTGGATGTCATTCATTTAGAGCATAAAACAGGAATTGTCATCATTTTGATAAAGTTTTAGCCAAGATATGTTTAGAAATTTATATCACAAAATTATGAAAGAATTAATTCATTAAAACACTTAAAAATATACTGGGAATAATTTGAATAAAAAAAAATAAAAATATTTTTGCAACATCATACAATTTTTGTTATCCATCTTAATTTATGAATATCCCTATTATGCTTTTTCATTGTACATTATCATACAATGTCATTTACTCTTTTTCCAGTTTTGTAGCAATTTCAAGTTTTCAGATTCTTGAAAATCATAAAGTATATTTTTTCATACTCTTGTTCTGTGAAAACCCTGAAAGAACATGTTTTATAACTGTGCAAATGACAAACAATATCAAAGTTGACACCTCCTTAAAAAAAAAATTGTTTGCTAAGAAAACATGTGTTATTGAGAAGTTTGTGCCAAACAGCTGTACTGAACTGACATATCAACAGACCAGTGATACGTTAAGTTTATATACCCGGTAACTACTCCTGTAAAATTTGACCAACATTGACAAATATGGATCTTGACCTGTATTTTATACACAATATATTAAAAATACATGAACATCTTCATAATTTTATGTTATTAAACGGAAATTTACCTCAGAAGAATTAACAATTTAAGGGACAACCCAACAGACGGACAGACTGGGTCAACATTAAACATCCTTTCACCATTCTTCGAAGACGGGGGCATAAAAATATTCAAAATTTTTATTGACTTATCAATAGTTTTCTTTATAGAGGTTACAACTTTGATAAGTGTATGGTGCACAATTATGCAGAGTGGGGGGGTCACATGAGACACAATCGGTCGGGATCTGAAACTCAAGTCTTACCCCCGCGTCAAAATCATTTGTCTGAATGCAGCAAGAAAGTCAACGTTATATAAGATACATAAATACAACAAAGGGTTTGATAATCAGTCATGCTGCATACTTTATCATACGCATGCACATCATACCACATGATATCATGTTACAGGAAGCCGAGCGATACATGTTTTATGCGGTAAATAACAGAATACATGTATATGACGTTATATTATAGTTATGTTAATGTGTTAATGATTTATATATATTTTTTTTAAAATGACATATTGTTTTGGAACATCTCACAGATGCAAGAATCCCGTAAGGTAGCAGTAAAAAGTACTTATTGTTATGTTATTTTTTTTTTCAAATGTTTAGTAATTAAAGAGAAGCTCCTGTAATTGTAAAATGAATAATGATTGTATCAAAATCTGTTAAAACCAAACATTTGGAAAGCCTAAAGGGTATTTATTTTCCCTTGTAAATATTAGTTTGTATGTTAGTTTTATTTTTGTTTAACAGTATTTTAGATATTAAATGCTGGTCCATGCACCTAAGCATTCTTGGGATCCATTAGGTAGTTAACCAGTACAACACACACATTTTTGTTTAACAGTATTTTAGATATTAAATGCTGGCCCATGCACCTAAACATTCTTGGGATCCACTAGGTAGTTAACCAGTACTGCACACACATTTTTGTTTAACAGTATTTCAGATATTTAATGCTGGTCCATGCACCCAAGCATTCCTGGGATCCACTAGGTAGTTAACCAGTACTGAACACACATTTCTGTTTAACAGTATTTCAGATATTTAATGCTGGTCCATGCACCCAAGCATTCCTGGGATCCACTAGGTAGTTAACCAGTACTGCACACACATTTTTGTTTAACAGTATTTCAGATATTTAATGCTGGTCCATGCACCTAAGCATTCCTGGGATCCACTAGGTAGTTAACCAGTACTGCACACACATTTTTGTTTAACAGTATTTCAGATATTTAATGCTGGTCCATGCACCCAAGCATTCCTGGGATCCACTAGGTAGTTAACCAGTACTGCACACACATTTCTGTTTAACAGTATTTCAGATATTTAATGCTGGTCCATGCACACAAGCATTCCTGGGATCCACTAGGTAGTAAATTGCCAAAGTACTTTCTGACTTGCCCGAATATAAAAATGACATTTATTTGTCACTCTTTAGTGACGTTACATGTATGCCATATGACGACTCACTGAAACAAATATATGCCCAATCAATTCTCGTTCCTTATAGTGGTGATCTGTTAAATAAATGATAAATGTAATTTTTTCCTGAGTTATGTGATAAAATGAATCATGCTCTTTATTATTGAATTTATTAAACTTGTTGGGAAAAATAATTTAATGCTTGACAAAGCCTTGCACAATATATTTTCTCCAACTCATTTAAATTTAATAATAAATAAGCACTCATGTGGGATCCTATATGTATGTTGTATTGATGTCTGTTAGTTATGGTTTTGTCGCTGTATTTGGATTCCTATCAATATGTATGACTATTTCTCACGAGTATAAATGTAGTTTATATGTAAGATAAAGTATTTTATGTATGAGGATTTATGTTCTAATCTGGCTGGTATAGTTTACCAAAATATAATTTGGTGCCATCTTTAATATATTGGTTCCCAGGCGATGTGCGTTCGACCCAAATAATAACAGAATGCGGTAACCAGTCAGTTTCTCAGTTCTGACTGGATACTACAAGGATACTTGACGTGGCATTTTTTTTCGAGTCACCGTTTTTAATTTTACCCACCACCACCACCTAAATTCCTTATGGGCTCCTTGTAATTTTTATTCTAACCTTAGTTTATATATATTTTAGGCAGATTAGAACATACTACCGGTACCTCTTTTGTTGTTTTTATGCTCATTACTTTGTATCCGTAGCTTTCGTATGGCCAGATATGTTTTGATGTATATATGTATTGGCAATGAATGTATCTCTTCAGAATTATATAAGATTATTCCTGGCATTTTTAATTAAAATGCCCATTTCAACTTACATTGTGTTTTGTTGTTACATCTTTACCACACAAATGACTTCGGTCCATCCTATTCATTGTTAATCATTTATTAAATCCGAAGTAACATAAAGGATATAAATTGATAAATCTTATCAAACTTGTCATGTTCACTGCTACCTTATGACTGCAGTGATAAGACACATCAACATAGCTGCAATAATTACAAGCTACACACATAAATCATGCCGTCATTACACAATGTAATACTTTGTTTACTAGTATTTTCATATCATTAGTTGTTACTGTAATAGAAACCTCCATCAAAACCAATAAAGCAATGTGACAGATAAGGTTACAGGATAGTTTATTAAAATGGCATTTTTATGCTCATTTTTATTCCCTAATATCTTTTCAAATTAAAAGTTTTCCTTGCAGATATTAAAGAAACGAATCTTTGTTTTTTATTACTTATTTTCTATTAATCATTATTTTATATAAATACACATCCATACCTGCAGAATGACGACAGCATTTTCTACTGACAAGTCATCTGACGGCAATCCCTCTGACTTCCAAATCAACTGTTCACTCTCAGTGCAGAGAAAGCGGCGCAACTCAAACTGTCCGATGCCGAGTGCCTCCTTCCAGTTTGTGAGACACTTTTGACGTACATCCTCGGGAGCCTGGGACAGATATGCCACAAACCCAGCGGCCAGCAACGCCCGCTTGGGTAACTCCTGAAGCTCTATCGTCAACTCACCAACCTGATATGAATACATATGGTTTTTACATTTAAAAAAAGAAGAGACCTAAACTTCTTACTTCTCTGATAAAATAACCGTAGACGAACTATCAATAGTGACAAAAAGTGAAAAGTTATACAGTGACAGCACTGACAAAGAAATATTTAATGTAGCAGAAAGAACAAAACTATACAGCTTGTGACAAAACAGATCATGAAAATACAGCTTGTGGCAAAACTGACCATGAAATACAGCTTGTGACAAAACTGACCATGAAATACAGCTTGTGACAAAACTGACCATGAAATACAGCTTGTTACAAAACTGACCATGAAATACAGCTTGTGACAAAACAGACCATGAAATATAGTTTGTGACAAAACTGACCATGAAATACAGCTTGTGACAAAACTGACCTGAAATAGTTTGTGACAAAACTGACCATGAAATACAGATTGTGACAAAACTGACCATGAAATATAGTTTGTGACAAAACTGACCATGAAATACAGATTGTGACAAAATAGCAACTTTTTTATTGATGGTAACATAGTTATAAAAATGATTGTGAAATTATCAATGCAATTATGATGGTGGCAGAATGATAACAAATTACAACAGATGATAAAATAATTTACCAAGTGATCTTGTATGGTGTGCTAAATATGTATGAGACAAGGTTGCAGTCAGACTTACCTGGCTACTCCAGCGCTGATACTCGCCATCGAGTTTGGACACCAGAGTTTCTGCAGCCAGAATGGTCTCATTCTCTCTATCAAGTTTGATCTTCAGTTCAGCAGCCTCCTTAGTGAGGGTCTCGAACCTGTTTCTGTATGACGCCACCTTCTGGTCAACCTCATCCAGGGCTCGACTCAATTTCTCCATACGCGACTCAGCTTTGTGTAGATTTCTGTTTAGGTAAATGGGGATTATAAATGCAAATATAACATTTTTTCTTTCTCTTCTTTTGAAATTTCATTTCATATATGCAGATAAAATTAGCATGTCGGACTATCAATCCAGGGGTCATGAATTCGAATCCCGATCACAGTCTTCGCGATGACTGGTATATGACACTGTGTCTCATTATCATTTCTCTCCCAATGCTGATTCAAGCCGGAAAGTCATTAGTTACTTGTGGAGCTGGGTGTACTTAAGTAATGATTAACCTTTTAGGATCCCAGGAAAAAGGGGTGAGCTGATCATCTTTTAGCCCTCGATGGCATAAAAAATTATTCTAAATATTCAAACCTGCTACAGCTCAGAAATGCAAAAGTGCATAAAATACAAAGACTTACTAGTGCAATATAAAATATCTCATATATATACAATAAAAAAATAAAAATACTGCTACCTTTTCAAATCATTTTGTTCCTTTTCCAGAGGCTCAATCTTCTCGAGGACATATGAGTACTGTACATTGGCACGAACCCAGGCTGCCAAAGGCTCAGCTGCTACTGATGCTCGACGAGCACTCTACAATATAGTTTTATATAAAATAATGTTAAATCTACCGAGTTATACCAATCATATTTATCAATGTGAATTCTTAAAGCAGGTACACTATTACAAAACAGACAACCCAAAAATGTGACCATTTCCATCCTAATACTTTCTGTATGAAACTATTTTTTTTTTTAAAGTTTTATTACAATTGAAGATTGTAATTAATTTTACAACTTCACTGTACATGCTACTTGTGAGATTTTTAAAAATGTATTGGTCATACAATGTATGATTGAGTTATAGTAAACAATGTAATACTTACTTTAGGTTCAAATGAATCTTTGTTCTTCTTCAGAAGTTCTTCCACACTCTGCCTGATGTCAGAGGCAATTTTCCTCGCATCAAATGTCTGAATCTCTTCCTTCACTCCTCTCTTGGCCAGAAAACTGAAAATATCAAGAAATGTCATTGGTAAGTGTCGCATGCCCCCCAAATGGTCTGTGAAAATAGTAATACTTGTTATAATAGGTAGCGATGTATCCATGAGTATCAAGAGTAAAGAACCAATGTTTCGGACTAGACATGCAATTTCCTGTCTTTTTACATTAAAGCTTGACCTTGACCTTGACATCTGATGTTACAATCTGGGTATTTCTACAGGTAAATGCAGGTGAGACATCATGATGACAAATTGATCACTTGTGTCAAGCTATTTTAAAATCCCTCCATGTAAGACAAAGTTACAGACCAGACATGAAATATCAAACAAACTAAAAGTGTAATCTTGAGGTAAGTTTCTGGGTCTTAATGTGACAAGTTGTTATGTCATGTTGATCAATTGATAAACTGAGCCAAGTGTTTTTGAAATCCATCCATGTATGATAAAGTTACAGGATGGACTTGAAATCTCAAACAGACACAAAGTATTGTCATACAAAACTCAAGTGTGACCTTGACCTTTGAGGTACATATCTAGGTCTTATGTGTTACACATCCTCATGTCATGTTGATCAACTGAGCCAAATTAAAGACAAAGTTACAGACCAGACAACCAATATCAAACAAATTGAAAGTGTGACCTTGACGTTTGAGGAAAGGTTCTGGGTCTTACATGTGACACTTAATTATGTCATGTTGATCAACTGAGCTGAGTGTTTTTGAAATTTATCCATAGGTGACAAAGTTACAGACCGGACACGAAATCTCAAACAGACTGAAAGTGTTGTCAAGCAAAGTTAAACTGTGACCTTTACCTTTGAAGTGGGAGTCTGGGTTTAAGTGTGACACGTCTTCATGTTATGGTGATCATTTGTAGCAAGTATTTATAAAATTCATCTATGCATGACAAAGTTACAGGCTGGACACAAAATCTAACACAGACTCAAATTTGTTGTCAAACAAACTCAAAGTGTGACCTTGACTTTTGAGGTAAGGGTGTGGATCTTACGCATGACATGTGGTCATGTCATGCTGATGAATCGAGCCAAGTGTTTTAGAAATTTATCCATAGGTGACAAAGATACAGACCAGACAAAATTTCAATCAGACTGAAAGCGTCATCGAATGAAGTTAAATTGTGACCTTGACCTTTGAAGTGGGAGTCTGGGTGTAATGTGTGACACATTGTAATGTTATGTTGATCATTTGTAGCAAGTATTAACAAAATCCATCTATGCATGGCAAAGCTACAGGCCCCACATGAAATCTCACACAGACTCAAAGTCTTGTCAAACAAACTTAAAGTGTTACCTTGACCTTTGAGGTACTCGTGTATGTCTTACTAGCAACACGTCATCATGTTATGTTAATCATTTGTAGCAAGTATTAACAAAATCCATCTAAGCATGACAAAGTTACAGGCCTGACACAAAATACCGGATAGAAGGACAGATGGACAGAAGGATGGACGGACGTTACATTTAGCCACCATTCTTATTTAAGTTTAGAAAACATATGGACAAAATATTTAATAAAGAGTTTTAAACAAAAGGCATTCATTCCTGTGAATGTGTGAATACATTTCAATTTACAATTGAAAGTACATCTAAAACTTACTCAAATCAATTGGAGTTTGCCAATGGACACATAATTCTATTTTCATGTACATTTTAATTAAAGTTATAAATGCCATATAATCAAATACCTACCGCAAGCATCCAAATTACATGTATGTGTTCTGTTTTAAACGTTCATGTCATTGTATAGTATAATTATATAAATTGTATTAAACAATTATCTTACTCATAGAGTCCACAATTAATCATTGATAGCTGCAAAAAAGTTTTGACTTAAGAAACACTGACGTTTATATCACTTATGCAAAAATATAACACTAAAATTCGTAGGGCAGTTAAGGGAGGTGGTTTACAACTGAATGATGATCAAAAATTCTTCTAAATGACGATTAATTTCGCAAGAGCAGACCCGGGCTCAAAAACATATACCTTGTATTGATCTAACATTTAAAAGTCCAAATATTAAACTGATTCTACATTATTTTGTAAGGCAATTCTAACAGAAGAAATCAAGAAAAAGTTTGGACTTACCTCTTCATACTGACCCAGGATGTATCAAAGATACCCATCAACCTGAGCACACCCTCCAGGATGTCTCTTACCACAGGGGGTGGGGCTCTGAGGGAGCGTATTTCTGACAGGGACTCTGTCTTGATGTTGCCTACAGCTCTCCTAGCCTCCTGCACAAGAGGTTCTACTTCTGCAAGCTCCTTGTCAATAGCACGCTTACGTTTATCAAGTACTTTATTCTCCTCAGCAGCCTGGCCCTTCAATACTTCCATCTCATTCTTTTGCTCATTTGCATTCTACAAAAAAAAAAATGGCAAAATGTATATGGTAAAGCAGTTTTCTTGCATATCATTTAAGGATATCTGCAATTTGACCAGAGCTGGATATTTCTATTTCATCAAAAGATCAAGATTAAATTCTCATACTGTAAGGTATGAACCATCTATGACATGTATACTATATGTAGGATGGAATTTGTATTATAACGTCTTGAGAGAGATCGTAGTTTAAAATATAATGACAAATTTAATTAAAATAATTGTTCAGCATATTTGGTATGCAAGAAAAACAAAAATTCACACCTAATTCAGTTCTAATAGAAAATTTCGTCCCTTTGGATAACTGTTTTCACGGTTACTTGGCAGAGCCTCGTTCCACCAAAACAATTATCCCGCAGGACGGAAATTTCTTCCGATTACCAATGCCAAATTCATTATTACTGTAATGGTAAAGTATATATAATAAATAAAATATCACAGGTTTTTTTCAGAATCATAATGCACATGTAGTAATTTATAGATTTATATATAACTTATGTCAACAAAACTCATTTAAACATATTTAAAAGGAGAGAAAACACTGAATAAACATGAGCTTTGGCATTGACTAAAATTGTACCAATTCAATACTGATACACATAGTTTCATAAGAGCTTGCTACATAAAAATAATTTTTAAATGTTATAATAATATACATATTGTTATAATAAATATTTAGGCAATCCTGTAAAATATTCAGCTTAAATGCTTATTAAAAACCACTGTCAAAAACGTAGTTTTTACAAAATTACAATATACAATGTACATGTTATTTGAATCATTAAATAATTCACCCCATGAAATTGCATTTCAAATTTTCAATTGGTCAAATTGAATCAACAATTGAATTTATCAGATATTTTTTAAATATTTCTTAAAAAAAAAAAAGAGCTCAAAAATGGTATGCAAGGCCAACTACAATATAAAATATACCTAACAAATCCATAATCTGGTTAGATCTGATATTAATATTTCCCCCATACCTGCATGCTCTCTGTAATGTGAGATAGAGCCTGGTCTGCCTCATTCTGTTTCTCTGCCAGCAGTATGCTCTGTTCTGCAGCCTTCCTCTTCAGCTCATCTACAAGCTGCTTGGCTTCATTCAGTTTGGCCACACCAGCCTGCAGGTACATACAGTGGATTATAACAGTGCGTTGTTGAAAATGATTTTTAAAGATGCATCTTTTTTATGTAATTGACAACTTGCATGTCAGTGCTATGCACATTGTGCCAGGGGCCTAGTTATTTCAGTCAGCTGTGTCTGACCATCAATCAAGAGGTTGTGAGTTTGAATCCCCATCAGGCCACTGTCTCTGTGATGATTAATATACAACATTGCATTTCATTGTCTTTCATATCTCACTGCTGATTCATGTGTCATCAGTTAAATTTTGAGATAGATATGCTCAAGAATTGACCAACTTCCAGGATTCCAAAAAAGAGTTGTTAGGCTGTAAACATTCAAAGTCTTAAATATGATCCTAATATATTCAAATTAACAAACAACACTGCCATTGTCCAAGATTAAATTGGAGATGTTTAAACATGCAGCATATTCTACTGTGCTATTGAACAATTCACTCTTGACAGTTAAAAATTAGAATTTGATTGGTCAAATGACATACATATTACATACTTTAAATATATGTTAGATTACAAAGCTGAATCATTCAATCCATCAAGCCTGTTTAACTTCTATACTAGTATGTTTCCCCTGTATTGCCCACCTGTAGATGGTGTTGTCTCAGTTCTATGCCTTTCTTCTTGTTGCTGTACACTTGCTGGTAGGTATTCAGGAAGGCGATATATCTGCGTGGTGTAGCACCCATGTTTGCCATGGCTGCTGACTCGTGCACATGCAGGAACCCTTTGAGCAGCTCTTCCCCGCCAGACAGTTTACGTTTACTTTGTTTCTTCTCTCCAATACTAGCACCCTCTATTTTGGGTGGTCGTGTCAGGAGCATAAATGGAATCTGAAATAGAAGGAAACATAGGGTCAAGGGTCCTCATTAGTTTTTTAAAAAGTGTGATTTAACTCTTATTCATTCTAAATGCTTTTTACACAAATTAAACTGGAAGCAATAATGACTATCTCCACAAGTAAAACTGGAAGCAATAAAGATTATCACCACAAATAAAACTGGAAGCAATAACGACTATCTCCACGAGTAAAACTGAAAGCAATAATGACTATCTCCGCAAGTAAAACTGGAAGCAATAACGACTATCTCTGCAAGGAAAACTGGAAGCAATAATGACTATCTCCGCAAGGAAAACTGGAAGCAATAACGAATATCTTCCCAAGTAAAACTGGAAGCAATAATGACTATCTCCGCAAGTAAAACTGGAAGCAATAACAAATATCTCTGCAACGAAAACTGGAAGCAATAATGACTATCTCCGCAAGTAAAACTGGAAGCAATAACGACTATTTCCGCAAGTAAAACTGGAAACAATAACAACAGTTACAGTAACTATCTCCGCAAGTAAAACTGGAAGCAATTACGACTATCTCCACAAGTAAAATTGGAAGCAATAACAATTATCTCCACAAGTAAAACTGGAAGCAATAATGACTGAGATATCTCCACAAGTAAAACTGGAAGCAATAATAAATCTCCGCAAGTAAAACTGGAAGCAATAATATATACATGTACATGCAATCTGTAATACTGCAATACTGAAAACAGCTTAAGTTCATTAGTAATATTTTCTAACAAATATACATGCATGTTCAATTTGAGGCAGAAATCTTTGAAATGGATAAAATGAACTCTAACCTTAACATCTTAAAGTACATGACATTGTATTGGCATCTTTCTGGACGGAAATTTGCGACTCTCAAACAAAAGTTGCCACAGTAACTGTTCTGCTGTCTCTTTTTAATTCCATTGAATTCATATAGGTATGATACAGTAACAAGCAGGGGAGTAGTGTAGTGGATGGAGCACTCGCTCCAGATGTTGTGGGTTCGATCCCCAGCTTTACCCGATGTCTCTCAAAAACAACACTCAGTATTGGTTCTACCCAGGAAGCTGACAACACTCAGTACTGGTTCTACTCAGGAAGCTGACAACACTCAGTACTGGTTCTACCCAGGAAGCTGACAACACTCAGTACTGGTTCTACCCAGGAAGAAGACTCAAGAGCAGTTTATATATTAAGCTCTGAGCTTTCTTCACAATTGAGCGTAAAAAAATGTAGCATAAACTACGAATTGGTTACCTTGACCATGCTGTCTCGGCTCCACTCCTCCATCCACTGGACGGCACATTCCTTGTACAGGGCTGGGTTACTTTCACAGTTAAGGATAAACTTGCTGTTGCTGCAGTCCATGATCAGGGCAATGTGAAGATTGATCTTGATTCCTATAGAATGAAAACATATCAACAGTTTTAACTATTATTAAGCAACCACCTGTCTTTAACAGCCACATTGCCTATTTATCATATCTATAATTCTAGTTTTAATCAGTTTTTATTATTAAGCAGCAACCTGCCTTCAGGGGTCATTTTTGCTCTTTCACTTGAATGGTTGCTTAAGACAGGTTTGAATGTACTTTTATCATAACACTTTTATTCTAATTTCATTGACCAAACTCACTCTAGATCAACAGATTTTTTATCTGCCCAGTAGTTTGTTTCGAAGGCCATATGGTAGATAAGTTTTAAACTGTTGTATAATCTTAATATCTTAACATAAAGATTTTATTAGCAGTAAGAGTAGTACATGTAGTAGTAGTACCACAAAGACTTTCACCAACCTATGGCAGAATGAATACCTACCATATTAATGATAACAATGCATTTTGCATTGTCTAAACATAAAGGAAAGATGCACACGTAAGACTTCATAACACTTACTTTGAGCAAAGAAATTAATGAGAGTGCCTCTGAATCCAACCTCTGAAGCCATGTCCCGGAGTGGGGACAGCAGGGGCTCCAGTTCCTCAGGTGTGTACAGCCCGGGTACCTCTCCGGCAGACAAGAGACTGTTCACCAGTTCCAGGAAGGTGGGGTCAACAAAGTGATGATCTTCCAGCAGTAGGACCACCTGCTCTCCTTCTATACCTGCCAGCTGCATCACCTGCTCACACAGATAATACAGTTTTTATCAAGTGTGATACAAGCTATGATACAAATCATGCCAGCTGTCTTCAAAGTAAAACAAGCACTTAAGCAATTGATTGATTGATTGAATATTTAGTGTCATGTTTATGCCATCGAGGGCTAACATACAATCAGTTAACCTAACCACTGTTTCTTGGGATCCTAGAAGGTTAACCAGTATTCAAGCATACCCGTTCTCCGTAACTGATAACTTTCCCACTTGAATAAGCAGTGAGAGACAAATGATAATGAGATGCAATGTTGTATATCAATCATTGCGGAGACTGCGGCAGGACGAGATTGATAGACACACTACCAGCTGAGCTAATCAAGGCTCACTTAAGTGAATGTTGATGAAATAGTTATAGATATAATTTCCAAACAAAATAAAAAGACTGGGTGATAGTGTAGTGGATAGAGTATTAGTCACTTACACCAGAGGTTGGAAGTTCAATCCCAAACTTAACCAGATGCCGCTAAAAAAAACACTCTGTGCTGCTTCTACCCAGGAAATGGACTCTAATACACTGAACTTTCTTTGCAAGTGCGCAAAAATAAATGAGATTAAACAAAATCCTTATTTTAATTTAAATATTTGAAGAACAAAATCCTTACATGGTTTTGCATGGCCAGACAAAATAATAAAACTGAAGTAAACATAGATAAAATATCTTTAACATAGACACAACATATGCTCCTAGTTTGGAATGAAACACAGACCAAGGTTTCCTTGGTTTAATACACTTCCACTACCATGCATTCCCACAAAATCTGAACTTTAAACCACATAAATGGACCAAACATAAAATCCAGATTAAAGTGAAGATAACTGAGAGGGCTTCATGGAAGATAAAATATGTTCTGAAAGCAAATTCTGTCCTGAAATGAAATATTTAATATTATCATAATTAATTCTTCAACATAGAAGTAAGGGAATCACAAGGGGATCACAAATATCTTACTGCTTTAAGGTCGTTCTTGAAGTGTTTCAAGGAGTATCCTCGAGATATCTTGGGCGTGAAGAGCTGCATCTGGTGCATGTGGGCGACCAATGACACGGCAGTCCTACGACCTACACCGCTGCGACCAGCCATCAGCAGGGAGCCACCTGGCTTGGTAAGGACACGATCTACACGTGCCATGTTGTCTAGAACCTCGTGGAATATCAGAATGTCAAGGTCACGGTTGTCACGCTCTGTTGAAGAGACATGAATGTGATTTAGTAAATAATAAAGCTTTCTGCATATCGGGGAAACACTTACCCTTCTCACTATGGGCAATCTGAATCAAAACTGTGAAAAGTGATATGTGTACAATGGAATAATACTTTATGTTTGTATTTTACTTAATATCTATTTTACATTGATTGTGAAACAAGTCCTTACAAATTAGACAAATCATGTTCAAAGCCTTCCTGAGCAGAACCAGTACTAAGCAAATGTGGATAAAATGTCTTGCTCAGGACACCACAAATAGCTTTGGTGGAGGATCAAACCTCAACTCTCCAATCTCGGATGACTATCTGATCTTGCGTTCCATACTTTATCAAATACTTTATCAAAGACAGAGATATGAATGCTAGAATTACAAATTATAAACAGCATCTTTGTTTCAATAATGATTCATAAACTCCATAATTAATGTTTTGGATGTTCTTCCATTGAAAGAATAAAATATTTTTTTACATTGTTTTTTTTTATAAAATATAATTATAAAAACATTTTGACTGAGGTTAAAGGGCATTTTTAAAACATTACATGTTTATATAATTATATGACTTTCAGGTTTGCTAGTGGAGGAAAACCTCAGATTTATATAGTACTTAAGTGGTATTATCATCCTTTCTTAATTTTCTCACATGAAGTGTTTGACCACTGAACTCAGCCAGACGACCTCAGCATTGAGAGGTAGTTTATCTTGATTCATCACCTTGGAACACTTAACTAGGAATGCACAAATACTGTAATAAATCTTACGGAAGAATCTGATCCCTTTTTCAATGATAGCCATCAGGTCATCAGCTGACAGTTTTCCAAGGTGTTTACCACTTGGGGGTAGGGGAGCCCCTGCTCCTGATGGTGTTGAAGAATCTCTTCTGGCACCCCATGTCACGAAAAACTCCTCTGTAAAATACAATAAACTAACATGTATGCTTACTGTAGCTAGTTATCTTTATTATAATGAACAACTCCATTTTAGCCTTGTCATTCATGAAAATGGTCACCCCATATATTGTATGATGAGAACTCAAAATCTTTTTAATTTCTCACGTAGGACTACCAGTAAGTACATTTTAACAGTTGATATTGCTTTTAAATTCTATTTTAAACTAATTTTGTTCATTTTTTTCTAAAGCCATCAAATCATAATTCTGGAGTGCTTATATTTGACATGTCAGTTTTCACATACATCATCATGTATACCAGTAATCTATCAATGAAATTTTATAAAAAAAATGATCATTTATATATTTTATTCTGTAATACCAAATCATAATTACACAACTGTAATTTAATTTTAAAAGTCTGTTTTACAAAATGAAAAGTTTAAATGCATGCAAATAATAAATCTTTAGTCTATACCATACTTACTCTCTTGGGCATCAAAAATATTTGCAGGCCAGTTCCTGACCGATTATGTTGGCTGATTCTATCTATCTGTCTGTTGGTTGATCTGTCTATCTGTCGGTCGATCTGTCTGTCTGTCTGTCTGTCTGTCTGTCTGTCTGTCTGTCTGTCTGTCTGTCTGTCTGTCTGTCTGTCTGTCTGTCTGTCTGTCTGTCTGTCTGTCTGCTGTCTGTCTGTCCCTAAACACATATACAAAAGACAAAACTTTAGTTTATACTGAACTTACTCTCTAGGTCATCAAAGATATTTGCAGACCAGTCACTCCTCACCACGTTCATGAGTACATTATCAAACTTGTTAACTCCTTCCTGGCCCACAATCCTGTCTCTGAACAATCTACGGGCCTCGTACGCCCAGATCTCCAGCACATGATCACTAGTGTTGTCCTTTGACCCACCAGTTAGGTCGTAACGTAGGAAACTGAGCACCCAGGTCGTCAGGTCACGAGGCGTGAACAGATAGTGACTGTAGTCGTCCACTGTAAACCGCGATCTCAGCTTGAAAAAAAATAAAATCATAACATCAACTTTTAATAAATAAAAGAGTAACTTTCAGTCTTGTTTTCATTTTTTAAAAAATGTAATTTTTCCCCATTATGTACATGTATATACTGTATAGTGATTTTGCTTAACAAATTATGTAATTTTTCCCCATTATGTATATACTGTATAGTGATTTGCTTTACAAATAATGTAATTTTTACCCATTATGTATATACTGTATAGTGATTTTACTTTACAAATAATGTCATTTTAACCCATTATGTATATACTGTATAGTGATTTTGTTTTACAAATAATGTAATTTTTCCTCATTATGTATATACTGTAGGGTGATTTCCTTTACAAATACATGTAATATAATTTTTCCCCATTATGTATATACTGTAGGGAGATTTTGCTTTACAAATAATGTAATTTTCCCCATTATGTATATATTGCAGGGTGATTTTGCTTTACAAAAACAACAGAAAACAAGTTCTTTATAGAAATGTTTTAATTTTAAAATTTTTAACTAAAATTAACAGGTTAAACAGAACTGAAAAAAGTCATTTGAATATAATTTACTATCAATGTCAGGTTGCATTTTGCATTTTGCATTTCTCTCCATTTCAAATGGAATTATACATCTGCATATAAGTCCCCCCAAATAGAAAGATTGGTATTCCCGGAATTTTCAGGTTCCTCCAATATAAAATCACATCAAATCTCCTTCATGAGTGACTAATATAAAAGTAGGTATCATATCAGTCCTGTACATTATATGAACAAATTTAAATTTTAAAACTATGAAGTCAGGTTTCCAACTCATTCTACTCACCTCCTCATAAAACTGGACCATAGAGCCTGCAAGGGCGTGAATCTTGGAGATGTTGCCCCAAACTGGGTGGCGTGACAGCTGTCTGTGTAAAATGGGCTTGAGGTATGAGCTGTAGATTGCCTGCAGTTGCTCCCTGTCTGGGTACCTGTACCATGATTTTATATAATGTCGTATGTATACAAGTACTGTTTTGGGAAACCAGCTAAATTAGTCATTGTTTTGATTCTAGTTCAAGAAGTAAGACTGCATAAAAGCATAGAGTTATGTTCATTTCAATATTTATGCTGTCATGAATTGGAAACTATTTCAGCCAAAAGGTAGTGAAAAATACCACACTCACCCAATACAGCAGATCCGAACCACAGATGTGAACCTGGGCGTGAGTTTGTGACGTCCAAGAGATGTTCCAGCATTCATACTGGCCACGATCTGTACTCCTTCCAAACCGACCCACTCCAAGTTACTGTCATAAAAACCATTGTACGTCACCACCTACAGGGATAAAATAACAATACAATGACAGTCCAACTATTAACATGCACAATATATCATATTAAGTTTTCCTAGCATTTACGTTACAAGCATGTTCAATCTAAATTTTATGGGAAATGTGTACACAGGATATGGATGTCGCCGCTGTGTTAGTTAATTATCATTAAAACATACACCACTAATGTTGTAGAAGAAATTGTCATTAAAACATACACCACTAATGCTGTAGAAGAAATGACCATGAAAACACACACCACTGATGTTGTAGAAGAGATGACCATGAAAACACACACCACTAATGTTGTAGAAGAAATGACCATGAAAACACACACCACTAATATTGTAAAAGAAATGATCATGAAAACACACACCACTAATGTTGTAAAAAAAATTATTATGAAAACAAACACAATTAAAACACACACTAATGATGTTGTAGAAGAAATGATGATGAATACATGCTGTATAACTGGGCTAGAGAAGGAAGGAAAGAAGAAGAATAGGATTTTTTGTTTAATTACACATCAGTCTGACTGGATACCTGTTGTAAGAACGCAATGAGTTGACAGGTTCCCCATTTGTCAGGTTTTGGCAGGTTGATATCTTTCAGATAGAGAACCAGTCTTTCACAGTCCTTGGGTCGATACACGCGGCCGGTGTTGGTATTGAGGACCATACAAGTCTGGCTGAGCTTCTGGAGGATGTGGGTGGGGCTTGTCTGAGCACTACAGTGTACAATGGCCACAGCAGTGGAGCGCAGCTGCTCAAAACAGTGCTTTAACATCATACTGTAGAGAAATTGAATATGAACAAAAATCACTAAAAAAAAAAAATATTTACAGAATAATAAACAAACAAGTAATGAAAAAAGAATAAAAACATTTTAATATAATAATATTCTAAATTAATATTTTTGTAAATCACCATGTTTGCATATGAGGTGAACATGTATAAAGTAATCTTAAATCATGCCATGATTTTACCAAACACTTGATACAAGTACTGTTAATATTTTTATGTGATTAGCGTGTAAAAACTGGCCTGAGTTCAGTAATACCAAAATACTCAATTATATAACATTAGATGTAAACAGTACACACCTGGTAGCTGATACCAGTAGACACCTTCACTATCTGCTCATCTATCTATCTCATATTTTATGTGAATAAAGGGTCGGCACACAAAGAAATTCTATTTATATGTAACGGTTAGTTTGGTGCCATTTTAGTCACCAACACTGTTGGCATTATAGATGCTGTTAGGTCAAAGCCCTGCTCGATATAACTTGTAACAATATAAAACCGACAAGCATCAAAGATTACCCTTTTCCACATCCCTCAGGTCCGACCAGTATAAACGGCTGCTTGTTATCGGCGTTAAGCCAGGGAGAGAAATAGTCCATCCCCCTCTGGACATCAGCCGTCCTGATCACAGGAAGGGACGTACTGTTGTTGAAATGCTCTGGAGTCATATCCACGGCTTGCTGCAATGACAGGTAAAAATCAGATTATACCCGGTTCTAATCATTCAGTTTTACAATCATGGCATGATTTCATTGATTGATGGGAATAGTAACTTTTGAGCATATAATAGCTTAAAGCAAATCCAAAATGATCAAATGATTCAACTTTAATTACAACACATAATCATAAAAAATCATTAAACTGATGGATTGATTGATTGATTGATTGATTTATTGATTATTTAGCATCATTTTATGCCATCGAGGGCTAATAGATAATCAGTTAACATAACCACTGTTTCCTGGGATCATGGATGGTTAACCAGTACTCAAACACACCCCATCACCGCAAGTAACTGATAACTTCCCCACTTGAATCAGCAGTGGGAGATAAATGATAATGAGACACAATATCTTATATCAATCACCATGGAGACTGTGGCCGGACGGTGATTTGAACTCACGACCCCTGGATTAATAGTCAGACATGCTATCGACTGAGCTAATCGGGCCAGGCTCAAACGGATGGAAAACATAGATAAAGGTAACATTTTTGTATATCTATGGTTATATACCTTTATATATATAGGGGGTAAATTGACTCTTTCTAAATATTTTCAAAAGAAGCTGCTTTACAAAAATATGATTATTCTGAGAAAGTTTTATGAAAATGTATGACTTAACATCATTCTTGTAGAAGGCAAATGAAATAGCAAGTTAACTAATTTAAATATTATGTAAGAAAACAATGTTGTTTTTTTTTTTCAGTAAAAGAAATCTACACACTGAATTTTTTCATTTACTGATGCAATGGATCTTAGGTCTAACTCTTATTCCACTTAAGCCACATCTCGGAAAATCTGGCATATGATTTTGAGGGTAAATTACATTCTAATCAAAAATATTATCTGAGATAATATTAAGGCCAAACAAACAACATGAGGGTTAACAATTCTAACATCTCTTCATACTCAAAGCTAAATAAACATGTTTTGTTGGAATCCATTTTAACTGTAAAGTGCACACTATCATATGCACAGGTTACTGTATAATTACTTAAAATTTTGAAATATAATAATGTTGACTGATCAGACATAAATGGTTTACCGGTACAAGTCTATGGATTGACACAGTGTTTTATTTTATATCTTATAAGCACAATGTGTTAAAATATTAGATTATTAAACATTTCTTATGGTTGTTATTATATAACTTTGCAAGTACAATTAATACCCATTTATAGCAATGGTAGTGACAATTTCTGCTCCAAATTTGTTTGGAAAACTAGCATATGTGACATAATTAATTAATCAAAATCATGGTATTGTATAAAAAAAAAAGAAAGAGAAGAAAAAAAAAGCATGAGTTATATAATGAACACAATTTATGATGAAACCCCAAAGAATAGTCAACGACAATAAATGTTGATAGTCAAGAACAGGAAATCTTAGAACTCAAAGAAAAGTCCAGAAATTAAGAAAGGAAACCTACGCACCGTGTTTTTCCTTCGTTATGTGACAGACTTTAATAAGGAATTGCAATCAACCTGTACATCACCTGTACATCACCTACACATCACCTACACATCACAAAACACTCAGTGTCACCATAGGCTGGCTAATAAAGTTAAGTATCTTTTCATATGTACTGAATATGTTATATTAGTCTAAATCATGTATCACTCATGTGAGCTCATGTAATGTCAGCTGAGCATACGCTGTATTGTCTGAATTTCTTAGCATTTAGGTGGTATGGTTTTTAGTGGGGTGATGGGTTCAAGTCTAGTAATAGTGTCTTTTTAGCTATACTTATTACTGTGAAATTTAACAATTTTAATAAAATGTGTGAAGGTTTATCAATATATTGAAAAATACAATTCTCCTATTATAATATTAGATTGTTTTTCTTTGAAAGAAAAAATAAACAAACAGTTGGGGTCTTAAATTATTAAGACATAAAACATTTCCCTTTTACAGTTTAAGATAATGTTTTCCCCAAGCAAGTCCATATGCATGTACTGGTACTAGGCCTTTATAGGAACATTCTAGTATGTGAGCACAAAAATTGTTATACTTTAGATGGTAAATTGCTGTGATTTTTTTTGTTTTAAAAATTAGAGATAAAACATTTCACTTTGACAACTTGTTAGTTATTTGATACCATATGCATGTTCTAGGCCTTTACAGGAACAGTCTATATGAACACAAAAATATTATACTCAAAAGGGTAAATTATTATTTTTTTTCCTTAGAAATTTATCAAAATTGATTTATCACTGGGGAAATCCACATCTTCTTTTTTTAAGAATATTCCACTATGTCAGTTGCATTAACATTATATATTAAATACCATGATGTTACTTTCTAAAGTTAAAAAACAAAGCTTAAAAATCTTTTTACTATAAACAATCTGTTGTTCTCATTTCTGTACAAAAAACATCTAATATGTGATTTTGAACTAAACTAAATAGCGATTATGCTACTAAAATATATAATACCGGTAACTAACTAATTTTAAAGCTGAAAAAAATTTGACTGCAAATGAACTAACACTATTAATAAACATCTAAATAACATGAAAATAAATGAAATAGTATTGCATTAAAATTTTGGGCTTTATGGGGCTATATATCAAGGGTGAATTAAAATATACTGAAAAGTATAATTGAATATTAACAAATACATGTACTAAATAGATTATAATTTCAAGCAATACATGCTATATATCTGATAGCATTATATAATTATTATGTTAAATTGCATTCATATATATATGGATAGGGAATAACACCATTTTCAACACATGCCAGGCTAAATAATATGGTATACTTAGTTTTGTTGTTAGCAAAAGACCTTAGAAAGAATCTAAATAGATCAAACCACCATTCTTATGCAAGTAACTGGCAAACTTTCTCACATATTTTATTTTTAATGTGCTGAGCTCAAACTCCACGACCTCAGCAGTGAGAGGTAAGTGCCCATTAGACAACAGCAGCTAAGACCACTCAGCCAAATAGCACCCTGTATTATACTAAATATGATACAGAATAACGTATATATGACAATATTTATACCAAACAGAACCCTGTATTAAACTAAATATGATACAGAATAACGTATATATGACAATATCAGCACTCTGTATTATGCAAAATATGATACAGTATAACGTATATATGGCAATATTTATACCAAACAGCACCCTGTATTACACTAAATATGATACAAAATAACGTATATATGACAATATTTATACCAAACAGCACACTGTATTATACTAAATATGATACAGAATAATGTATATATGACAATATTTATACCAAACAGCACCCTGTATTACGCTAAATATGATACAGAATAACGTATATATGACAATATTTATACCAAACAGCACCCTGTATTACACTATATATGATACAGAATAACATATATATGACAATAATTATACTAAACAGCACCTTGTATTATGCTAAATATGATACAGAATAATGTATATATGACAATATTTATACCAAACAGCACCTTGTATTATAATGAATATGTTACAGAATAACGTATATATGACAATATTTATACCAAACAGCACCCTGTATTACACTAAATATGATACAAAATAACGTATATATGACAATATTTATACCAAACAGCACCCTGTATTATACTAAATATGATACAGAATAATGTATATATGACAATATTTATACCAAACAGCACCCTGTATTACGCTGAATATGATACAAAATAACGTATATATGACAATATTTATACCAAACAGCACCCTGTATTACACTAAATATGATACAGAATAATGTATATATGACAATAATTATACTAAACAGCACCTTGTATTATGCTAAATATGATACAGAATAATGTATATATGACAATATTTATACCAAACAGCACCTTATATTATAATGAATATGATACAGAATAACGTATATATGACAATATTTATACCAAACAGCACCCTGTATTACGCTAAATATGATACAGAATAACGTATATATGACAATATTTATACCAAACAGCACCCTGTATCATACTAAATATGATACAGAATAACGTATATATGACAATATTTATACCAAACAGCATCCTGTATTACACTATATATGATACAGAATAACATATATATGACAATAATTATACTAAACAGCACCTTGTATAATGCTAAATATGATACAGAATAATGTATATATGACAATATTTATACCAAACAGCACCTTGTATTATAATGAATATGATACAGAATAACGTATATATGACAATATTTATACCAAACAGCACCCTGTATTACGCTAAATATGATACAGAATAACGTATATATGACAATATTTATACCAAACAGCACCCTGTATCATACTAAATATGATACAGAATAACGTATATATGACAATATTTATATCAAACAGCACCCTGTATTACGCTAAATATGATACAGAATAACGTATATATGAAAATATTTATACCAAACAGCACCCTGTATTACGTTAAATATGACACAGAATAACGTATACATGTATATGACAATATTTATACCAAACAGCACCATGTATTACACTAAATATGACACAGAATAACGTATATATGACAATATTTATACCAAACAGCACCCTGTATTATACTAAATATGATACAGAATAACGTATATATGACAATATTTATACCAAACAGCACCTTGTATTATAATGAATATGATACAGAATAACGTATACACGTATATGACAATATTTATGCCAATCAGGTATGAAAGAGTTTAGATTTTTTTTTTTAAAATTGCGGTAGAAAGTATGGGTAGGAGCTATGGGGGTTATTATTTATATAAAATTCCCTTCTTACAATAATAAAGCTTTTCACATTAATGTAACGTTTAGGTATAAATGTTATTTAGGCATGCTGTAATAATATAACCCGTCTCCCATTTCAGTAACAAATAAAGTACATGTATATACTTAAATACCTAAAAACTTAAATTAAAGAAATGCATCCAGGTGATCATGATTTTAGACTGATTCTAGTACAATTGTAGAAGATCTTGAAATTGATCAGGTTAACTGTTGTTTATGAAGTACAATTTAGTCTATTTTATTTTTGCTTGATTTCAAAGAAACCTCAGAGCTTATAAAATTATGACCCACTCTTAAGTCCTGGGTAGAGCCAGTACTGAGGGTTGGATTTTTAGGGGTCATTGGGTTGAACTGAGGATCTACCCACACAACCTCTAACATGAGTGACCTCTGCCCCACTTATGAATTGATTGTACTTTTACTGACCATACCAATAATAACTTTCGTAAGGATTCAAAATAAATTACTTTTTTAGTAATTTACTATAATAATATCAGTTTGTTTTTTTTGCCAACTTGCACAAAAGGTGTTTTTTAATTATCGCTTTGTTGTTTTGATTTATAATGAAATAACTATAATAACTATAAACTATAGTAGAGTTTCGGATAGAGGAAAATGCTTATTCTTTGTCTTTATTCAGAACATTGTGACAGGTGTACAAAATTTATGCGATACTCAACGTGCAGACCAATACCATGCAACCTGCTCTCTTTCCTACAACTTCCCCCAAAATGACTGAAAAACTAACTGTTGCATGAACTAACAAACTAGCAATCAGTAAAATAAGAACGAAGCATTATGTGGAACTAACGTGCTGTAGACTCACTTCCAGACAGATGTAGCTCAATGAACGAATCCCAGAGTTTGTCATATTTACTTCAGTATCAAGAAAGATGTGATACACATAATGTAGGAACAGAGAGGATCTGAAGCATGAAGGGACAAATTTTTTCCATAAAATAGTGCTAGATGTATTCAAATAGCTAGCCTGATTATACATACTCTGACAAACTCTGGCTGTTACAGATTTTCTATATGCAATAATGTAAAGTTCTCTTGGAGCCATTGTGCAAAATATTAGAAATATATTTCACATAAGTATTACCAAATTCGTGTTATATCACATTACAATGCAAACAATACCGTTCACAATAGATGTGAATAACCAACATCGATTTTTTTCAAGGTAATTATCTCTCAAATGCAGTCCGCATATAGCGCGGATTCATTTTGTGGACCCCAAATCCGCGTTAAAACGGGACCCGAGTGTATATACATTTCCAAGTAAAGTATTAAATATTTAGATCAAGAACATTTGCCATTAAGTAATATTCAAAATTCAGGTCTACTGAGCTACACCGTCTTGAGATATAATCTAGAATATCTGTAATATTGTATATGTAAAAATATAGAACTATAAATAGTAACATTATGTCTTTCAGTGACATACCCCATTAACATAAGTGGAAATCTGAAAGTAAACAATTGTTTGTATTGAAAACAAAAACGTTTACAAAAAAAAAAAATTTAAAAAAAATTTCATCATGCTCTTAAGGTAAAAAAATGGATATAAATTTTAAGCAACATAATATACAATGCACATTATAAATTTAGACACAACATCCAGTGGTTTAAAACATCAAAACTAATTTACTTGGCATAGAAAATGTTCAAGTATGAATTATATACTATGACAGAAGTAAAACAAAAATCTGTATAAAAAAACAAAATAAAATTACCGGTAACTAAAATTAATACATCCATGTAAAAAGTCATCAATTAATCTCTTGATAATTGTGTTGTTTTTTTTTAAAAAAAAAAAGATATCTTAGGTCTGTTAATGGCATACCTCCATGGCATAAGTCGCTAGTCTGCCCATATCTTCATCATAGTATGTTTCCAGGGGTCTCCGAGAGTCAGGGGGTGCCTCTTGAGTCATGTGAAATACCTGAAAATTCATTGTAATATATGCAGCGGTATATAACACGCACAACAAATGTACACCAAAAAGTCAGAATGAGATTGATGCCAATGAGGTCTGGTAACCTATTGCAACATTATTGCTTCTTAATACCAACTGTTTAACCAAGTAACAACATATTATGGTCAAATATGGGACCAAGTTTATTGTTTTATTTTAAGCAATGCCTTAGCATGTGTGTTTATGCCTCAGTATATGTGTATATGCCTTATGTGTATATGCATTTCTAAGTGTGTATATGCCTTATTAAGTGTGTTTATGTCTTATAATATGTGTATATGCCTTATTATGTGTGTATATGCCTTATTATATGTGTATATGCCTTATTACGTGTGTTTATGTCTTATTATATGTGTATATGCCTTATTATGTGTGTATATGCCTTATTATATGTGTATATGCCTTATTATGTGTGTCTTTGTCTTATTATGTGTGTATATGCCTTACTGTGTGTATATGCCTTATTATATGTGTATATGTCTTATTATGTGTGTCTATGCCTTATTATGTGTGTATATGCCTTACTGTGTGTATATGCCTCATTGTGAGTGTATGTGTCTTATTATATGTGTATATGCCTTATTATGTGTGTTATGCCTTATTATGTGTGTATATGCATTATTGTGAGTGTATATGTCTTATTATGCACATTTATGCCTCAGTATGTGTGTATATACCTTATGTGCATATGCCTTATGTGTATATGTATTTCTAAGTGTGTATATGCCTTATTATGTGTGTTTATGCCTCAGTATGTGTGTATATGCCTTATGTGTATATGTATTATTTCTTGTGTGTGTGCCTAATTATGTGTGCATATGCCTTACTGTGTGTGTATATGCCTTATGTGTGTATATGCCACATTGTGAGTGTATATGTCTTATTATATGTGTATATGCCTTATTATGTGTGTATATGCCCTACTATGTGTGTATATGCCTTATTATGTGTGTATATGTCTTATTATGCATGTATATGTCTTATTGTGTATGTATATGTCTTATTATGTGTGTTTATGCCTTATGTGTTTATGCGTTATTGTGTGTCTTATACATGTGTATATGCCTTATTATGTGTGTATATGCCTTATTATATGTTTATATGCCTTATTATGTGTGTCTATGCCTTACTGTGTTTGTATTTGCCTTGTGTGTGTATATGCCTCATTGTGAGTGTATGTCTTATTATATGTGTATATGCCTTATTATGTGTATATATGCTTTACTGTGTGTGTATATGTCTTATTATGTGTGTATATGAACTCACGAATATAAATATATGTAAGAATCATTTTACCTCCTTAGCAAAATTTTCCCTGGAGCCTTCGTTCAGATTGCCACCCAACCCGTGGATGAGACACATGGCAAAATGGGCCTTGTTTCTCACGTGGCTGAGATGGGAGAGGCCATTCAATACCACACCCACCAAGCTCGTCTCCACAACAAAGTCATTCTGAAATATGGATGTAAGTGTGTAAAGCAAAATGATTATATTTTACATTCTTTCTATGAGTGTAGTAAGGTTTTGTTCACAGGAAACATGAAATTAATATCAACTAACAGAACCATAGTAATCATTTGTATTATTATTTCTTAAACTAACTTTATATGTATAACTAGATACAAAGTTTTTTACCTTTCACAATAATTCCTTAGCTAATAATGTTGTTATATAAACATAAACAATGATTTAATTAATAAACAATTACACTTATTAAATTAATAGCAATCAACTTTAATCACTAAATATTTTTTTCAAAATGAACAGATTACTTAAAATCATTATGATCATACTGTATTTCCTACTTTGTAATTTCAAATGTACACTAACAAGTAATTGTTCACTAGTTTATAACCAATTCCGTATTGGGACATATTAATTAAGTTATTTGAATAAAATACTGAATTTTCCCTTATGCAGTTCTCAAATGAACTAAGAGTATTATAAGTCAAACACTAAAGAGGGCTGACATTATGTAAGTCCACACTACCGTTTACTCTTTATTTTTATTTTTTCACTCACAAAAGTAATAAATTTCTTGAAATTTTGAAACGATGTGAAATGTAAGAGAAAAGTTTAATAAAATCTAATACCTGATGGAGAGAAAAAATGTTAGTTTCAAAATAATATGACTTTTATTTCATCCAGTGGGCACTTATTAATAAGTGTTAAAGTGGTCTTGAGTGATGTCTGCCAATTTTCTTGAAATAATTGAATTGAATGGGGTTTTAAACGCCATTTTCAACACATTTCAGGTTATATAATGGCATATCCAGTTTTATTGCTGGAGGAAGACCTCAAAATGAATCTGAGTAGAACCACTGTCCTTCTGCAAGTAACTGGCAAACAAATTCACACGTAAAGTTTTTGGAGCGAGCCGGATGCAAACCTTAGCAGTAAGAGGTATTAGTGCTCTTAGACCACTTGGCAATGGAGGACCCTAATTTTAATTGGAACCAACAATTTGAAGAAAACAGTACAAATTATTTTGATTGTTTTAACAGTAAAATATCAAGAAAAATGTCACCGAGATATCTCTCACTCAGTTAGCATAAAAAAATATAAATTAGTTTATATTTCATAGTGATGAACCAATAAAGGAGCCTAAATCAGCCAAGTTTGTCAATCTGACAAGCTTGTTAATCAGCCAAGTTTGTCAATCAGTCAAGTTTGTCAATCAGCCAAGTTTGTCAATCAGCCAAGTTTGTCAATCAGTCAAGTTTGTCAATCAGTCAAGTTTGTCAATCAGCCAAGTTTGTCAATCAGTCAAGTTTGTCAATCATTCAAGTTTGTCAATCAGCCAAGTCTGTCAATCAGCAAAGTTTGTGTAAAGGCATTATTGACTTCATTTGTTCTGTCTTGAAACCACTTAAACAATATAAAACCACTTTGTAACAGTGCAAAGCAGAAATTAATAATCAGCCAAAATAGAGTATGCAATACTGGTACTTTTGTGACTGTAACATTTCTACGGTTACTTAGTAACTGTGTCAACTTCAGACATGTAATATATGAATGAATTGTGATACATTAATATTTATAATTAATAATATCTACATTGTGATAATTACATCATTGGAAATTAAAAGCTGGTGATGAATAAAAAATTAATCAGAAATCGCTTAGTGAAATGCGTGATTTTCTATGTTCAAAAGATATAAGTAGTTTCCACTGCCATTATTATATACAGAAAAGTATTAACATTCAAAAAGGACATTAACTAAAATAATAAAGAAAAAAAAATAAAATGAAAAACAGAGGTTTAATGAATCAATAAACAAAATAATGTGAAATGTATATAAAATAAGAATGAAGACTAACTAAAATATAAACCATCACAAATTGTTGTAATTGGTCTTACCACTAGCTGTCATTCAATTAGAATAGAATCAATTTAAAAGAAAGTCATTTAATTTTATAACCAGGGTAATTTCATTATAATATCCATCCTGTACATTTTCAGACATCAGAGTATAGTATATCTTTCAATTTATAAAAATTCAATATTAAAAGTCATTTGCTTTCTAAAGATGCATGCTCATATTGCATTGTTTATATAATTATGTTATTGAAATATTCAAGACATTAAGGTGCAAGAGCATTCCAGAAATATGAATAAAATCCAGCATGGTTTTGAAAAAAAAGTACTTATAACAAGAGCACAAAAATTAGCATGAAATTGTTCAGATTTTTTAGTAAACATTTCATCAACCTATACTGAATCGGGTTTGAGGGGAGCTGAATATTTCATTAGTCTAACAAACACTCAATAAAACCTAGTTTTCTGTTCTCTTTTCTTGGTAGGATACAGTCATATGAAACACACAATTCTGCTACAGATAGGTCTTAATAACCAATCAACAAAATATCTATTTAATGTTCACATATTTAAAATATTTTTTTTATAAAAAAAGTTAATATACAATACAATGTAGTTCTCATATATAAATGCTTGTGTATATAACAAATAAAACATTCTACCACTGCATTTCAACTTCTGTTAATACTTAACTAATACAATACAGGAAAAAAAACACAGGAAGTGCATGTATGTAATCGTGACCTTGACCTTTATACTTCTTCCGTTATCTTAAATTTACATCTTTTTCCATTGCATAGAACCATCTGAATTTTTGTGTATGTGCATGTTTACACAGCTTTGTAAATAATTAATTAACAGAATATATCATGTTGTGGACAAATGAAAATTCAGTTACTGAATAACCATGACCTCGACCTTTTATTTCAAAAGCTGTACCGATTCCAGTCAGATAAAGTTATGTACAAGTCTGCATCAAATACAAGTACATCTGCTCACACCACCGACTCAAGATCACCAGGTTTTATAGTGATGGTAACTTTTCAGTTTTTACTTTCTTTCAACCTCAATGACATGAACTTTTGTGAAGTCAACTGTTGACCAACACATTTGATCTCTGTTTGGGTGATACCAGTATTACTTTTGAATATAGAAAGTAAATTGAAAACAAATATACCGGTAGTCAGGTAATTTTATGATTCTCAAACTAAGATATGAGAGTCATATGATACTGAGAATCATATGTGCATATTGTGAGAGCCGTATAATTTGGCACTATGACCTTTATGGTGCAGTTGGGATACAATGATGAAGGAAACACTAACTTGGTGCAGTTCGGATAAAATGATGTAGAAAATTCTACATGAATAGAAATAGTTATAATAAAATGACAAAAAAGATACAGGTATTAAAATTGTACAGCTGATATACTGAAAACATAATTCCAAAAGTCTAAGTTTTATAAATGTGGAGTATGAAAAGCCCATTAAAAAAAACAAAAACATCATGGAATGTTTCGGGTAAAAAAAGAATCATGTTTCAAATTATAAAGTAGAAGATTGAATAGGAGACTAGTTTGGTAACATTATGAAAATTCACATCAAAGTAATCCTGTGAAGATACATGTATTTACACAATTTCACTCACACAGGGTTAGGAACTTAAAAGACAAACTTTAATGTATTTTCAAACACTACTTGATTTTAAAGCTTACAGGTAAATATATACATACATGTTTGCATAGCAATAATCATGGATATTGAAGAATCAGTTTGAGATCTGTTGTATCTTGTAGTATTAAGTTTAAAAAATTATCTATTTTTTAATCAGTTGTGACACAAAAATTAAGTTCTGACAACTAAGATAAATCTTCTCTAAGTCTTCCTGGGTAGAATCAGTATTAAGAATATGTGGAAAAAGTGTTTTGCTCAAGGACATCACACATAACTGTAGCAGATGACCAAACCACAATGCCCATATCTTGGATCCAATCCTTACCACAGAACCACAAGCTCCACACTGTCTTAACCCTTTACTTCATAAACACGCCTTTGGACACCTTTAATATCGAAAGCATTAATTCACCCCATATCAGCAATGGGTGAATTATGTTTATATTAACTGACAGAGTGGAAAACAGTGCAGGAAGTGTTCAGATTGCTTGTTACAAGCTGTGATTGGTGCGGGAAAATGCATATTTATGGAGTAAAGGGTTAAGCAGTTAAGAGGATGGCACTGTAGATGACATGCAAACCATGGATCTATTATATAAGTCTTCAATGAAAACCTGATTCAGATGTCAAGTTAACCTATAACAACATTGTGTTATTCAAGGGGAACTGATAACGAAGAGTTAAAGACAGCTGCAAGTATGAGGTTCTGCCACATTCTACGCATATACCTCCTTCATATCCATGAGAGACAAATCTTTATGGATATGATTCTCTACCCCTATATCCAAGATTATTCTATCTGCTAAATGAGATGAGAAGATGTTACATCCTGAGATTTCAGTTGTAATTGTAACCAAGGTTACAGATATCAAGGCAACTGTGGGTGATTTGGAATTCTAATGGTAACCAGCTATACCACCCAGTTTAACATATTAACCATTTGAAATGAGATGCAAGTCTATTGACTCACATACCCGATTCACTAGAAACACTGTTTAAAGGAATCTTAACACATTATAATAAATGAGGCAGTAACCCACTCATGTCAGAGGTCATGGGTTCAATCCCAAGCTCAACTCTTATGCCTCTGAATAACAACACTCAGTACTGGTTTTACCCAGGAAGCCGACTCAACAGAAGTTCATATACATATTAAGCTCTGAGCTTTATTTGCAATCAAGCAAAAATAAATTAGTTGAAAAGAGCAAAATGCATACAATATTATCTTTAACATTTCTTACTGTCAGTATCTTAACACAGTAAAGTGTGAGGTTCTAAATAAGTTGTAATAAAACAATACATGAAGTTACCCCTCATTCAGATTCTTCAATATCCAAGAAATAGAATTAGTTTATTCTACTTCCCACAGATTCATTACTGTATAATGTACAGTGTATCCCAATATGAATACTACAAAATGTCATGTACTATACTGCAATATGGGAAATAGAATAACTGATCATGCTCTGAGGAGAAAGCTCATCTAGCATAGAACTAGCATAAAAGCATACACGTCACTAGATCTTACATTTTTAATTTTCTACAATGTTACAACATACACAGGTTTATTATGGCATATTAACTAACCCATATAGTAAGCTAGCATTATTGTAATGTTATCACATGAATATTATACAATGCTCTCGGTACATAACTAGAGTCAAAGATGTTTTATGCAGCTGGTCAAGGGAAGGTGCAAAGGCGACCTTTTAAGACAGCTTAATTTGCACTGAACGTTTAGAAATGGGGAAAAAACAAATGTGGCTGCTTAAAAGAGGAGACCATTGACTCAGGTTTGCCTGTACATTGTATTATAAAATGATATTGTTACATAAATATTATACAATGCTCATTTCCATTTTGTTATTTTTTTGTTTGGGTTCTTTTAAAAGAAAAATACATACATTTATTATATTAAATAGTCTTTATATTTTTACAGTTTTTGCTTAAGTGAAGAGTAGGTGGAAATATATTTTTATATTCTACAAGTTTCAAACTCATTTAAATGCAACATTTAGAAAATCATTGTTGTTTTTTTTTGGTTTATCATTTTTTAAATAAAAACAAATATTTTCAAATTGAATAATCTTGATTAAAATGTTTCTTTGAATATTCTAACTATTAGTGTATATCGTGACAGAATAATCATATAAAATTATTTTTAAAATCTTTATTTAATTCCTCAAAATGTCATGGTGATTCATCAATTTAATAGAAAATGGAGTATTTTAATAAAAAAGAAAAATAACACAAGTTAGTACTTGCTAACCATGCAGTTTAAGTTACACAATTGTTCTAGTACATGTGCACGGTTATGTAATTTAAGCCAATAAATTAAAGCTCTCAGTACTGCTGCACTAACATGTACCAAAGAATTTCTTAAATTCTATAAATTAGATATTAAGCATCATTAAATTTTCTGTGTTAATATACTAAATGACATTCTATATATGAATTTTAATGCTCCATGCTTTATATTGTAGTGTCATTATTTACGTACATTCGCGGTCCTGGATGTCTACAATTTCAGACTTTTAAATTCAGACTTTAGAATTAAACAGTTTCAGATTTATAAAACAAAATCCTTTAGATTATAACTGATATTATTATAAATCTAGTATAGATAAGAACAAAACATTCACATTCTGATTATAGATCAAGACTTATCAATTAGGACTGAATCTCAAACATTCTGATTTTAGATCAAGACTTATTAATTAGGACTGAATCTCAAACATTATGATTATAGATCAAGACTTATTAATTAGGACTGAATCTCAAACATTCTCAAACATTCTGATTATAGATCAAGACCTATTAATTAGGACTGAATCTCAAACATTCTCAAACATTCTGATTATAGATCAAGATTTATTAATTAGGAATGAGTCTCAAATATTCTCAAACATTCTGATTATAGATCAAGACTTATTAATTAGGACTGAATCTCAAACATTCTCATACATTATGATTATAGATCAAGACCTATTAATTAGGACTGAATCTCAATCATTCTCATACATTATGATTATAGATCAAGACTTATTAATTTGGACTGAATCTCAAACATTCTGGTTATAGATCAAGACTTATTAATTAAGACTGAAACTCAAACATTCTAATATATTCTGATTATAAATCAAGACCTATTTATTAGGACTGAATCTCAAACATTCTGATTATAGATCAAAACTTATTAATTTGGACTGAATCTCAAATATTCTGATTATAGATCAAGACTTATTAATTAGGACTAAGTCTCAAACATTCAAATTATAGATCAAGACTTATTAATTAGGACTGAATCTCAAATATTCTGATTACAGATTAAGACTTAATAATTAGGACTGAATCTCAAATATTCTGATTATAGATCAAGACTCATAACTAAGGACTGAATCTCAAATATTCAGATAATAGATCAAGACATTAATCAGGACTGAATCTCATACATTCAAATTAAAGATCAAGACTTATTAATCAGGAATGAGTCTCAAACATTCAGATTATAGATCAAGACTTATTAATCAGGACGTAGTCTCAAACATTCAGATTATAGATCAAGACTTATTAATAAGGACTGAATCTCAAATATTCAGATTAAAGATCAAGACTTATTAATCAGGACTGAGTCTCATACATTCAGATTATAGAATGAGACTTATTAATCAGGACTGAGTCTCATACATTCAGATTATAGATCAAGACTTATTAATTAGGACTGAATCTCATACATTCAGATTATAGAATGAGACTTAATAATCAGGACTGAATCTCATACATTCAGATTATAGATCAAGACGTATTAATTAAAACTGAGTCTCATACATTCAGATTATAGATTGAGACTTATTACTTACATATTCATTCTGATTTATAAATTAAGATTTATTGATTAGATCTCAAATATTCAGATTTTTAAATTAAGACTTATTAATAAGGACTTATAGTCATATTTATGTTTGTGAATACTTATAAATTAGAGCTCATAACTTCAGATTCCTTATTAGCTTATAAATTGGATAATTTAATAATGAGAATTATGTAATTAATGTTTTTATATTTAGTCTCTTATCTTCATACAATACCAGGCAAATTTTTTTATGTTCTTTTTCTGGCAAACAGTAAACTATTTACAGGAAAACAGTACCTAACATGTGACATTACTATTCCGGACAACTAAGTATATCTAAGGAAATTTCAGGGATGTGAAATATATGTAATTATACACATATAATCATAATATTCAATGTGCCACAAAGCAATCTTTTTATGACATTTCAGTTTCCATTTCCCCCATGTTCTTCAGGAAACAGACAGAGCCTTACTAATGAGTTAATTATATCATACATTAAAATCAAGCAAAATATATTGACAAAAAATGTCTTAATTTAAAAATAAATTTGTATATTTGACTGACCTCGGTTCAGTAATAATTACACGCATGTAAAGATTGCCCTGTGACCTTTAAAAGTTCAATTCTAGCATCCCACTCTCTTTCTATTTGTAACAATACATAGCAACATTTTAAACTTAATTTATCTGCAAAATCACTATAATAATATACATGTATCAACCTGAAATAAATAAAATACAAATAGGGTAAAATTTCAAAATAGATTTTTTTTTTACATTTGACATTATCTCAATTTTATATTAACATACATGAAATTAATATTTTTATAAATAATCAAAGGGGAAGTACTCTGTTGCATACAGACAGGAAACGTAACCTACCTGTTTCAGGACCCAATCCAGGGCTTTGTAGAAGTAATCCTCCATGTACCCACCAAGTACCTGTTGTTCTGACTCAGGCCGAGTACTCAACCACGAGTGTATCAAGGCCTTTACATCTGTATCCTCATCACTGTTCAAAAACAAAGATGCATTTAAACGTTGACAAGATGGGAGTTAAAAAAGTGTATATTGTACATGTGTATATATGAAAGTTTTATTCAATGTTGATGTTTTACCATTCATCACCATTTATTATTAAAATTAGTGTAGAAAACACTAGAAATGTGTCTGTTGATTCCAATGCCACCACTATTGATCAGTAACCAATGTTTTACTGACGATTATGTTAAAAAGGGCCATAACTCCTGTAAATTTGACCGACATTGACAAATATCAAGCTTGACCTGTATTTTATAATTATACAGAGTACATACAAAATCTTAACCCTTTACTTCATATAGACACCTTGGACACCTTACGTTATGAGCAATCTGACCTCTTCCATTACTGTTTTCAAAGGCCTTCTGTGACTGGTGTGGGAAAACGCGTATCTATGGAGTAAAGGGTTAATTAAATAAATAGACCCCCTTCAGAAAGTATTGATCATAAAATTATGTTTTATGTTGTATGAACAAAAGAACAGACAGACAATTGAACAGACAGGAGTAACACTTAATGACCCTTCTGAAGGAGAAATGGAAATTATTCTGTCAATATCAAAAAAAAAAGAGTTATCGGAACTTAGAATTGTACCTCAATGAATACTAGTGATTCACACGGTACTGTGAAGTGGTTACAATGTAACAGACTGGATACAAAATTGTGAGCATGCTTTCTTATTTTAACATCAATAGGAATAATTCTGTCTGTATCATAGGTGGAGTTATGGAACCTTACATTACAGGTCCAACACAAAAATTGACTGATAATTGGACACATTGTCGGACGAACAGACAGAATGAAACTTTTAAATCTTCACCAACTTTGTTGTGTTTAGGCTCTAATTATCTTCCTTAATCATGCATTTTATAGAAAAAAATATTGCTCCTATTTTTATTCTCAATTCTAAAGTATAAGGAGCCACAAATGGATCTGACAGACAATGGTAGCATGAACTGAATATGTTTTCTGTACAAAGTTGTGTAAAACTTGCCAGCACATCTTACCTGAGGAAGATCATACCCATTCTGGAGATGGTGGCAGGGGAGGCACAGCTCAGGTCATGTGTCTCAAACAGGAAGTTCACATTTGGCCCAAACTGGATACGCTCTCCTGATGGCATGGTTAGAAGGCGGTTGTCATCTAGAACAGAGTTCAGTGACTCGATCCATTCAGGGTCGATGTCACCATCGCAAATGATCCATGATTGCACCTCTGAAAATATAAATACGTGTGATGTTAAAGTTAGGCTTCAATGCAGTGGATAGAGTGTTGGTCGTTATAAGTTGTGGATTCGATCCACAGCTTGATCAGATGCCCCCCACCCCCCCTCCCAAATGGCACTCATTGCTGGTTCTACCTTGCAAATGAGTACAACTCCTATAAGCTCTAATGTACTTCACAATCGAGCTAAAATAAATTAGACTGTGGTGTGGTCTAGTGGTAGAGTGTCCGCCTCGTATGCGGAAGGTCATGGGTTCAATCCTTGGCCGGGTCATAACAAAGACTTTAAAAATGGTACTAGAAGCTTCCTCGCTTGACGCTCAGCATTTAGAGGAGAGTTCTAGATCTGGTCGACCCGGTGTCAGTTTAATGTGACTGGGTGGGGTATCATACCATGTGTCTGCGGCATGATACTCCAGTGTGACAGTGCTTAGAATACTGTCTCAAGTAGACACCGTCGCGATATGACTGAAAAATTGCTGAAAGTGACGCTAAACACCATGCAATAACAACAACTAAAATAAATTAGTATGAACTACCAGTAAATCAATTAATGATATGTTCTACTGCGCTCAGTGAATGTTAATGGAATCTTACAACAATGTTGAAATTTGAACTTATGGCATCAGCTATGAAATGTACATACTACAAGTCAAGTAAGTGAATATGTAAGTTTTGAAAATGTTTGAACTTTACCATAATTTGCATACACTTCATAGGGAGAATTATTTCAGGCAAATGACAGGGGAGGGTGGTCATTGTGTCATTTTAGTACAATATATTTAGGCAATTTTATGAAGGGCATGTGCAATATTATTTGTGGTAGTACATCAAATGAAAAAGAATTTTACGTTAAATTTTGGAAAAAAGCATGGTCACTGAAAGAAATTTTAAATAAGTAATATTATTTTTCTTTTAAGAAATTTAAATATTTTTACTCCATATTAATTTTACTCAAATGTCAAGAAATACATCACATATAATCTACATATATATATATTAAACACAAAATGTTACTAGTAGCAAGGAATTATATAGAAATGGAAAGGCAACTGATTGAGATTTTGTGAACACTCGCTATTCACGCAAAATCTCGCAATATCTCGTTTTTAATTATCTTCACTTCCCTTCATCACAGGAACACAAATCGAAATTCCTACACTGCACAATGAAATTGTCATCAAAACAATACCATTCCCAGAAATTTGTGTTTAAAATTGTTGAAGTACTTGTGATTACAAAATGTGTATATCACAGCTAAAATAATAACAAATTACGAAAAATTTTCCTTCAAACCTCAATATCTTGAATTCAAGATCATTTTGCGTGATCGAAACATGTTTAAATACCTAAGATTACATACAACTTACAGTTTATGTACAAGAAATTAGTTGCCTGTGAGGTATGAATGATTAATTTGCAAATTATGAATCCTTCGTGTGCTGTTTCATCGACATATAGTCAGGAGACGCATGTTTCCTATCCTTCTATACAAGTCCTTGCTAGTTGTAATATGATATATAAATAATGTACCTTGAGGTTCCTTAACCACCTGCCTGGCACTGTAAGTGAGCACACCATCAGTCCATTCTCTGGTGTCCATGTCTATCTGTCCCAGCAGCTGTGTCCTGGGCATGGCCTTGGGGTTCATGGTGTAGTGTTTCACCACCTTGTTCAGCTTGTGTAGACCCATACGCAGGACCCTCCACAGTGTAGACTTGCCGGAGCCACTGGGACCGACCACCACCACACCTGTACGCTGTCTTAACTGCTCATACAGCTCCAGGGCCTTCTTGATCTGAAAAAAATAATTAATTATATAATTAACAATGCAGGAATGTAATAAACCCATGACATATCTTTTATAGTAACCTAATGCAATATCAATTCATTGCTTCTCGTTTTCTGTACAACTCTATTGCTGTACATATATGTAAAATGCCAAACTACTTTCTGATTTGCCAAAATATGTAATTGTCATCGATTTGTCATAGTAAAATGATGTTATTTTGAGATGTTACTCAACATGGACAGAAACTTGTGTTGATTCTTTCTTGTTTCTTATGGGATGGTAAATGTACCATTTTCCCATGTTCTGTGATAAAAAGAATCTTACATTCATGCTTATTTATTATTGAATTTATCAAAGCCATTGACAAAAAATACATGATGCTCAGCACAACCTTGCATAATATATTTCTGCCAACTTGTTTAATAAATTCAATAATAAATAAGCATTCTATACCTAGCACATTTTCATTTCAAGTTGGATATGAAAAAATCATAATTTATTATCGCTTGGATGCTGGTATTGTCAGACAACATTCCATTGATACCATCTATTATGGTGCATCTAAACTACAGGAGTACTTCCTTTAGTTAAAGCAGTCTTTATAAAGATGGAAATACCAGTGGTATGTATTTTTGAAAGAATAGTCAAGGTAGGTTACATGTATGTACAGCTCTTGTAACAATATGCAATGACATGAATTATGCATAACTGGTCTTGTCACTTGGAAGCCAAAAATTTATAAGTAGTCTCATTTCTATTAATCAAACAATAGCTTGAAGATTTAACATCATTTTTATGCCATTGAAAGCCAACAGATGATCAGTTAACCCAACCAGTCTTCCTGGAACCATGGAAGGTTAGGCAGTACACAAGCACATCTCTGCAAGTAATGTATAATTTTTGAGAGGTGAAAGACAAATGACAATGAGATGCAATCATCACAGAAACTGTGGCCAGGTGGAGATTCGAACTCACCGCCCCTGAATTGAGTCAGACGTGCTACCAACAGAGTTATACTGGCCTGGCAACAATACTAATAGACTGCAAGAAGATATAAATGGAGCAGCAAAGCTTCCCGACATACCTGCATCTCATTGACAACAAGAGTCTGTTCCTTACACACTTGTCTCATGGCCTCTGCCAGCGTCTCATACTCGATGTCCTTGAACTCTATACCCGGGAACACGTCACGCACCAGAGCATCAAACCTACAACATATAGAAGTGTGCAAAATATGAAAAAATAATTAATAGGAAGTTTGTAATTTTTATATTTTATTTTTTCTTGATGGATTGGGAAATGAAAAAAGAATTTTAAACAATATACATTGTTCCCATGGTTCCTGTGGCCCAATGGTAAAAAATCGGGGGTCATAAGTTTGATCCAATACTATGTGTGGTGTTCTTGAGCAAGATAGCTTATCTGCATATGCTTAGTACTTGCTCTACCCAGTAAGACTTCAAGCATGATTTGTAAGAACTTTTTCACAATCACTGTAAAATTAGTATTAAGTAAAAAAAAATATGTAAATATAATGATTGTATAACATAGTAATTGACTATGTAAATGTTTCTGTCCAAATGAATTGTAAAAAATAGTACATGTAACAGAATGTATAACTGCAGTGTAAAATAATCATTCTATACAATATACATTGTTTAAATGCATAAATTGTAAATATAATGTATATAATAGAAATTGACTGGGCAACTGACATGTTTCCATCAAAATATAATGTATAATATGGTAATAGACAGCGTATTTGATATGTTAACTGTTGTCATTTGACAAGATATGTCTACAATTTCTTACTTAAATATATGAGAAGAGAAATATACGCACATACAAAAAACACACCGTCATCTTACATTCCATAAACATTAGATTCAGGGGAAAAAAATAAAACCAAATTACAAATTACTCCTCTACTAAAGACAAATTTACATTCACAAACTTCAATTTACTGATAATCTTTTCATGTTTACCTCAGGGCTGTTCCATTTAAACATACATCCCACTCATGGACGGCAAAATAATAAACTTCTAAGGTAGGCGGGTTATTCAAAATGGGGGGCCTGATAAAATGAATAAAACATATATAGGATGAGGGTCCAGTTTCAAAGTGCCTTCCATGGGTTGGTTGTATGTTTAAATGGAATACCCCTCAGCAGACTTCCATTTCAGACACCAGCTTTCTAACTAACCTGATGCTGTCCGAGAAGGTCAGTTTGGAGATGGTGTTAATCCTGAGGGCTTGTACCACCAACTTCGACTCCAAACCACCATCTATTTTGCCTGGAAATAAAGAAAAATTTAAGCACCATTTAACTATTTATCATCTCTTTTCAAATATCCTTGACTTACTATTTTACCAATACTTATTATTACCAATACTTATTATTACCAATACTTGGACCATCCTTAAAAAAGTGTTGATGTGTTTTGAGCAAATTTGACAGAAATCATAAAAAAAAAAAGTTCTTCTACAGACAATTAAAATGTATGGGTAACTGTAATTTGAGTGGGTATATAATAGCACTACAAAAACCTTTATTTAAGAATCACCTCATCATTTACATTTTAAGTAGTTTTTTAATCATTTTTATCTTTTATATTAATATTCTTGCCAAAATAAATGTATCTCTTATTTCTCATTGGTAAGACTGATGTAAAGAAAACTCTGTATCTGGACAATTACAAACTTCAGCATTTATGTCCAGACATTTCATACCTCCTTGGTCTTTCTTCTTTGCCTGCAGCAGGTTACCACAGCCCCTCAAGACTGTCTTTAGGGCTCGCAGGCCCCAGTCATAGTGTTGCTGAGGTGTTAACAATTCCCTAGGGTAGATAGAGAGACAAAGTCAATTATATACACAAGTTTATACTCATTTATTTTGGTTTGCAAAGATACTCAGCTTACATGTATATGAACTTTTCTTGAGTTCCTTCTTGGGTAGAACCAGTTCTGTGTGTTTTTTTTTTAGAGGCACTGGGTAAAGCTGGGGATCAAACCTTAAACCTCTGTTGTGGGCGCCCATCACTCGATCCACTATATTACCATACTGCTTAATTGTATCCACAAGTTCGAGTGATTGATTGATAAATTTAGTGATTGATTGAATAATTGATTGCAAATCCATAACTTTGATCAAAAACAGCAATATTAAAAGACATTATAACCATTTATATCAAGCTAAATTCATACCAAGCTCTATAAATATTACAAAAAGTTTGTTATTTTCAGCTGTTACAAAATTAACTATTTTTCTCGTTAACTTACTTGGAGAGATTGAAGATGGCAACAAGTTTGCGACCGAGACTTTTGGCCTGTTTAAAGCCTTCAGAGAAAAGGATCACTTCTGCAATTTGCTCATTGTCTGGTTTTGACATGGCCACGGGACGGAACAGCTGCTTCAGATTGTCGGGAAGCTTCTGTCGACCTCCGTAACCCTTACCAGCTGGGTTCATGGTGATGAAGATGCCAGAGTTATGATCAATGTTCACCTAAAATAAACATCAATTTTCTTAAGTTTCTTTAGTTAAATATAAACACATGTAAAATGCTGGTGTTTTACTTGTATTTATAATTTCACACATTGTCAAACACCATTACAGTAACTGTATATTACATATATCTAAATATTTACATTCATGTAACAATACATTGTTAACTAAATAAAGTAAAACTGAAGTAATAAAATGTCATTTTACCTATTCCGACCAGGATCTTTATTATTTGATCCTCAGCAAGGAATTATATAGACAAGGATAAGCAACTGAATGGGATTTTGTGAAAGCTTGCATGATCACGCAAAATCATGCAAAAATTTTGTTTTCAATTACCTTAACTTCAGGAATGTAAATCGAAAAGTCTTACTTTACAGATTGAAATTCTCAACAAAACGAGACCATCACCAACAATTTTTTGTTTAAAACTGTTAAAGAACTCCATATCACTAAAAATTATATTTTAAAATTTAACTTCAAATTACAATATTTTAATTTTAGATCATTTTACAAGTTTAATACATTAAAAAACATGACAGGTTACAAACAACTTATAGTTTATGAACAAAATAAAGAAAAACAGTTGCCTGTGAATTATGAATTATTAGTTTGCCAAATAATGAATCCTCCATGTGTTATATCATCAACATTTAGTCAGGAGATGCAAATTTCCTATCCTACTATATAAGTCTGTGCCCTCAGTTAGTAAATTCTTATAAACCTCTTCTTAACAGAATGGTCTCAATTCATGAATGGAAGGAAATTTCAGTTACTTGAGGTTAAAGGTTAATAAATCTACATAATCTTACATTTCTACCAAGCAGTTCAGCACTGGGAAGCCTGTTCTTGATGGCGTCCTGTATGACCTGGATCTGCATGGACACAGCAGACAACACGGCTTCCTCCAGACGGTTAAACTCGTCAAAGCATCCCCATGCTCCACACTTCACCAGACCAATGAAGATACGACCCATCGACTTCACGTCAATACCCTGCCAATGAAAATGTATAAAAGATATGATTAGAACTTTTCTCTTCCATGCTCTCATATAGATGTTGTATAAATTCCACTTCACACATGTATTTTATCTTCTTACTATCATACTTTTGCATATATTCAACCCTTTTGTTTCATTAGTTCACATGTCTTCAAATATCTGACACAGAACCCACAGAATTACTGTGTATCAAAGTTTCAATAAATTAAGTATCATTCAAAACACTGGCCGGCCTTTCGCAGTGTACGCATTTGTTGGTTTGTTTGAATATTTAGCTATTGAAGGCTAAACATACAATCAGATAACCTCATCACTTTTTCCAGAGATCCAGGTAGGTTAACTAGTACTCAAGCCAATCGATCTCCACAAGTAACTAATAACTTTTCCACTTGAATCATTGGTGGGAGACAAATGACAATGACACACAATGTGGTATATCAATCATCACAGAATCTCTGGCTGGGTGGGGATTACATTTCAGAACCCCGTGATTGATACTCCCGGTTCTATGTGCACACATCCCTTTGATACTGTTTGATCTCAACCATGGCATAAAACATAACGTATTTTTTTCTTAGATGAATTATATTCCATTACTCAGAACAAAACATTTGACTTACAGTATATTTTGACCGTATCACAGAGTCTTCATCAGCTTTGTGCTGGATCAATCATGCATACATGTAGTACCCAGTGAATCAGCACAAAGCTGATGAAAATTATATGATGTAAATTACATCATTTGAAGTCTGTAAAGCAGCTTCTTAAAATATATAATGATGAGTTATGTTTGATGTTTTATAACACAGATCTGCCGAAATGTTAACATTTATGCAAATGAGATCTCCTACAAACCTCGTCACAGTTGAAAACAAGCACTTGACGTCCAAACAGACCCCCAATGGCCTTCACAGACTCCGTCTTGCCAGTACCAGCAGGTCCGTAGGGGTTACCTCCCAACCCCATGTGCATACCTAAAATAGATATGTACTCTTACAAACATCTTTTCAAAGATATTGGTTGAAATGCTCAACTTAAAATTAATATTAAAAGTTTATAAGAAATTGTAATTATTGAGATCAAAGTCATATAAAAAAATAGTTTTAATTCAGAAGAAAAATATTAAATAATTGATAATTAGAAATAGTCAACATTTTAATCAGCTTTACTCTGGTACAAAAATTATTCAATTCAGACAAAGGTTCAAAAAGAGTTATTAAGGAAATACTAAAGATGCCACCCAAAATTTTGGACATGTTTATCGAATGAATATTAATCTAACAATCTCTGTAATTAAATCACTGTGGAGATGACTAAAATTGACCATCCCTTCTTCCATTAAATCAATGATTGTCAAAAACAGTCCTCTGACTTTGAATTTCTTTCATTAATATAAAAAAGAAATAGGTAAAAAATAAACAAAATTTGCATGTTCTAGTTTTTATGTCATTACAATTATAATACTACTACTTATAATACAATTTCAAAATGTTTGACACAATTATGAATATAAGATTGCTGATTGTAATACTGTTACAGCCCTTCACTATTTATATTCAGTTACAACATTTTTAATTAAACCCAAAGTTTAAGCTGTATGTTTATACCTTGTGTGAGTGTCAGGTAACATTTGTCAGTGAGGGGCGTGTGTACGAGTTTCTGGGCATTACCCTGATACTCATAAGTGTACTCAAACTCGGCGTCCACCATCTTCATCAAACACATCCCGTCTCTCCTCAGGTAGACCCTGAAGTAGAGGTAGTCCATGTGGAGTTACAATATGCAAATTATGTTTTAATTTCTACTGACCATGAGAATCACACTTTTATATAGTTAAAAATTATAGATTATTTAAATTACATCTTTCAGCCAAAAAAGGGAAAGGGGTTTGACCTTCTGCCATGGCTATGTGTGGTATTTTTTAGCCAGACACTTTACCTACACATGCTTAGTCCTGGTTCTACCCAGGAAGACTTTGAGTATGAACTATCTAAGTTGTAAGAACTTGTTTCACAATCGATGTAAACTAAACAAGTTTAATACAAGTTTACATGTTTTTTCCAAATATGATGGTTTTGTTTTGTATTTTTCAAACAACACATCATTTATATCATTTGCTGATCAATACATTGTAACTGTGTAGTTAATGTCACTATAGTCTATTAACCCTTTACTCCATAGATACGTGTTTTCCCGCATCAATCACAGAAGGCCTTTGAAAACAGTGCAGGAAGAGTTCAGATTGCTCGTAACGAGCAATCTGAACACTTCCTGCACTGTTTTCCACTCTGTGGAAATTCACCCATTGCTGATACGTGGTGAATTAATGCTTTCAATATTAGAGGTGTCCAAAGGTGTCTATATGAAGTAAAGGGTTTACGGCATCATAATGGATTCTACAGATAAAGCACCTACCTGAGTTGTTTCTGCCATATCCATTCACTCGGGTCCCTGATGTTGGCCTTCAGAAGGTGGTGTATGACGTCCATGTTGTGTATGGTGTCCAGAATCAAGGCCTTCAACTTAAGGTCAAGCACCTGCTCCTCCTCATCTCCTCCTGCCTCAGACAGGTCAACGCTGGTGTACGACTCCAGCTGTGCCTCAACCTCACGACCAAATGTCATAAGGTTCCCAGACTTGATGGCCACCTCGCAGTTCTCCGCGAACCTTATCTGTTCTGCCAAGCAAAGTATCTGAATGAAGAAATACAATAATAGTACAGAGTATGCATGTAATTTATTAATGTTAAGAAATCAATCCTTTAACCCAAGAAATCTATTATTGGTTTTTAGCAACAGCTCATATGTATCACTGTATATATTGACTGGATTAATTTTGTCCACACTGTTTAGACATGCATAAGACAAAAGTATAACTGATGATGCAAATATATCCTGAAAACATTCATTTTTTTTATTTCTTTATTCAACATTTTAAAGGAATTAAAGGAAATGTAATTGTCTATTTCTTAGTATCTTATATACAACAAGTAATATAATGTGCATCCTTTATTCATTAATCCTTCATTTGTTTACATTAGCTTACCTGAGATGGGTATTTATTTGGGTCAAGACCACCCTTGCTCTGTTTACATTACCTGAGATGGGTACTTGTTGGGGTCAAGACCACCCTTGCTCTGTTTACATTAGCTTACCTGAGATGGGTACTTGTTGGGGTCAAGACCACACTTTCTCTGTGTACATAAGCTTACCTGAGATGAGTACTTGTTGGGGTCAAGACCACCCTTGTTCTGTTTACATTAGCTTACCTGAGATGGGTACTTGTTGGGGTCAAGACCACACTTGCTCTGTTTACATTAGCTTACCTGAGATGGATATTTGTTGGGGTCAAGACCACACTTGCTCTGTTTACATTAGCTTACCTGAGATGAGTACTTGTTGAAGTCAAGACCGCCCTTGCTCTGTTTACATTAGCTTACCTGAGATGAGAACTTGTTGGGGTCAAGACCACACTTGCTCTGTTTACATTAGCTTACCTGAGATGAGTACTTGTTGGGGTCAAGACCACACCTGCTCTGTTTACATTAGCTTACCTGAGATGAGTACTTGTTGGGGTCAAGACCACCCTTGCTCTGTTTACATTAGCTTACCTGAGATGAGTACTTGTTGGGGTCAAGACCACACTTTCTCTGTTTACATTAGCTTACCTGAGATGAGTACTTGTTGGGGTCAAGACCACCCTTGCTCTGTTTACATTAGCTTACCCGAGATTGGTACTTGTTGGGGATGAGACCGCCCTGGCTCTGTTTACATTTGCTTACCCGAGATGGGTACTTGTTGGGGTCGAGACCGCCCTTGCTCTGTTCACATTAGCTTACCCGAGATGGGTACTTGTTGGGGTCGAGACCGCCCTTGCTCTGTTTACTTTAGCTTACTTGAGATGGGTACTTGTTGGGGTCGAGACCGCCCTTGCTCTGTTTACATTAGCTTACCCGAGATGGGTACTTGTTGGGGTCGAGACCACCCATGCTGTTTACATTAGCTTACCCGAGATGGGTACTTGTTGGGGTCGAGACCACACTTGCTCTGTTTACATTAGCTTACCCGAGATTGGTACTTGTTGGGGATGAGACCGCCCTGGCTCTGTTTACATTAGCTTACCCGAGATGGGTACTTGTTGGGGTCGAGACCGCCCTTGCTCTGTTTACATTAGCTTACCCGAGATGGGTACTTGTTGGGGTCGAGACCGCCCTTGCTCTGTTTACATTAGCTTACCCGAGATGGGTACTTGTTGGGGTCGAGACCGGCCTTGCTCTGTTTACATTAGCTAACCTGAGATGGGTACTTGTTGGGGTCGAGACCACCCTTGCTCTGTTTACATTAGCTAACCCGAGATTGGTACTTGTTGGGGATGAGACCGCCCTGGCTCTGTTTACATTAGCTTAGCCGAGATGGTTACTTGTTGGGGTCAAGACCACCCTTGCTCTGTTTACATTAGCTTACCTGAGATAGGTACTTGTTGGGGTCGAGACCGCCTTTGCTCTGATTACATTAGCTTACCTGAGATGGGTACTTGTTGGGGTCGAGACCGCCTTTGCTCTGTTTACATTAGCTTACCTGAGATTGGTACTTGTTGGTGTCGAGACCGCCCTTGTTCTGTTTACATTAGCTTACCTGAGATGGGTACTTGTTGGGGTCGAGACCGCCCTTGCTCTGTTTACATTAGCTTACCTGAGATGGATACTTGTTGGGGTCGAGACCACACTTGCTCTGTTTACATTAGCTTACCTGAGATGGATACTTGTTGGAGTCAAGACCACACTTGCTCTGTTTACATTAGCTTACCTGAGATGAGTACTTGTTGGGGTCAAGACCACCCTTGCTCTGTTTACATTAGCTTACCTGAGATGGGTACTTGTTGGGGTCAAGACCACACTTGCTCTGTTTACATTAGCTAACCTGAGATGGGTACTTGTTGGGGTCAAGACCACACTTGGTCTGTTTACATTAGCTTACCTGAGATGAGTACTTGTTGGGGTCGAGACCGCCCTTGCTCTGTTTACATTAGCTTACCTGAGATGGATACTTGTTGGGGTCAAGACCACACTTGCTCCGTTTACAATAGCTTACCCGAGATGGGTACTTGTTGGGGTCGAGACCGCCCTTGCTCTGTTTACATTAGCTTACCTGAGATGGATACTTGTTGGGGTCAAGACCACACTTGCTCTGTGTACATTAGCTTACCTGAGATGAGTACTTGTTGAAGTCAAGACCGCCCTTGCTCTGTTTACATTAGCTTACCTGAGATGGGTACTTGTTGGGGTCAAGACCACACTTGCTCTGTTTACATTAGCTTACCTGAGATGTATACTTGTTGGGGTCAAGACCAACCTTGCTCTGTTTACATTAGCTAACCTGAGATGAGAACTTGTTGGGGTCAAGACCACACCTGCTCTGTTTACATTAGCTTACCTGAGATGAGTACTTGTTGGGGTCAAGACCACACTTGCACTGTTTACATTAGCTTACCTGAGATGGGTACTTGTTGGGGTCAAGACCACCTTTGCTCTGTTTACATTAGCTTACCTGAGATTGGTACTTGTTGGTGTCGAGACCGCCCTTGTTCTGTTTACATTAGCTTACCTGAGATGGGTACTTGTTGGGGTCGAGACCGCCCTTGCTCTGTTTACATTAGCTTACCTGAGATGGATACTTGTTGGGGTCGAGACCACACTTGCTCTGTTTACATTAGCTTACCTGAGATGGATACTTGTTGGGGTCAAGACCACACTTGCTCTGTTTACATTAGCTTACCTGAGATGAGTACTTGTTGGGGTCAAGACCACCCTTGCTCTGTTTACATTAGATTACCTGAGATGGGTACTTGTTGGTGTCAAGACCACACTTGCTCTGTTTACATTAGCTAACCTGAGATGGGTACTTGTTGGTGTCAAGACCACACTTGGTCTGTTTACATTAGCTTACCTGAGATGAGTACTTGTTGGGGTCGAGACCGCCCTTGCTCTGTTTACATTAGCTTACCTGAGATGGATACTTGTTGGGGTCAAGACCACACTTGCTCTGTTTACATTAGCTTACCTGAGATGAGTACTTGTTGAAGTCAAGACCGCCCTTGCTCTGTTTACATTAGCTTACCTGAGATGGATACTTGTTGGGGTCAAGACCACACTTGCTCTGTGTACATTAGCTTACCTGAGATGAGTACTTGTTGAAGTCAAGACCGCCCTTGCTCTGTTTACATTAGCTTACCTGAGATGGGTACTTGTTGGGGTCAAGACCACACTTGCTCTGTTTACATTAGCTTACCTGAGATGTATACTTGTTGGGGTCAAGACCAACCTTGCTCTGTTAACATTAGCTAACCTGAGATGAGAACTTGTTGGGGTCAAGACCACACCTGCTCTGTTTACATTAGCTTACCTGAGATGAGAACTTGTTGGGGTCAAGACCACACTTGCACTGTTTACATTAGCTTACCTGAGATGAGTACTTGTTGGGGTCAAGACCACACTTGCTCTGTTTACATTAGCTTACCTGAGATGAGTACTTGTTGGGGTCAAAACCACACTTTCTCTGTTTACATTAGCTTACCTGAGATGAGTACTTGTTTGGGTCAAGACCACCCTTGCTGTTTACATTAGCTTACCTGAGATGGATACTTGTTGGGGTCGAGACCGCCCTTGCTCTGTTTGGCATCTTTGAGACAGTCTATCAGAAGTTCCTTCAGTGTGTTCTTCATCTCATCAGACAGACGACCTAGCCAAACCTACGACAACACATCAACAATGTGAATTAAAAAATGAATTGCAGAATTTTGTCACATACATAATGTTTCAATTTTCAATATAAAATGTTATAGATGGCTACCACTTTTTTTGGTTGAGGAAGACCCCAGATGCAGATAGATAAATCTAAGAGGAACCAATATCCTTCTGCAAGTAGCTGGCAAACTGTATAGATGGAGCTGAATTGAATCCATGACGTCAGTGGTGAGATGTAAGTGATCTCAAGATATTATCTTATAAATATAGTTTAAAGTGGGGCAGTGGTGCAGTGGATAGAGAGCTGGCCACTCAAGCTATGGGTTGCAGGTTCGACCCCTCACTTAACCCGATGGTCTTTCAAAAACAACACTCAATACAGGTTCTACTCATGAAAAGGACTTGATAATGATTCAAAGAGGCACTGAGCCAATCTCATAACCAAGTATAATTAAATCAAGAGAAGTCTATATCGCCCAATCAATGGCAGGAGCATATCAAGTTATTTATCATTTAAATAGCAAACCTATATGGAAACCTCACCTCAACTTCTGGTTGTATCATGACTTTCTTTTTCAGTGGTACTGTCTCTCCTTGTAAGGAATTCATGGCAATGATGTGTTGACAGTTCTGGTCAAAGTTCACACTGTGGATTCCAGCAAACAGTTTCTTCAGATGTGTCTGTATCACATTTGGGTTGGTTGACTGTCCCAGGATCTCCAGTAAGTCATCGTCGCCGATGAAGTAAAAACGCGGGAACAGTGATCTCTTTTCCTGTAGATAAAAATACAAATTTTATACTGAATGCCATGTAAGGAAATAATACTTCTTTTAACAAAACATTCTTTTGAATGGCTTTCATAGATGTCCACTAGGAAGTATACAATTATATTTCTTTTTACAAAGTTTTAATATAACTGCTGTCTAAGTCATTATCGGTACATTAATTTAGTATAGTAAGAAATAAAAGTTCACAAATTTCTTCCAACACCAAGATCACATTTAACACGTTTGTTAATGCCACTGAGAAGGACCTGAGTAAGTTCTGTTTTTGTGACTTCTAAACTGACTTATGGGATGATGACATAATGAACAGCAAAATGTTGTATATCCCAAATTCCATTTAAAGCAAAACCAAAGGAGATTTCCATGCAATAAAAAATTTTACAAACCTCCAAGAATTCATTGAGAGATTTCTGGCATCGCTGAAGTTGGTCCAACATTGTGGTCAGCTGATTCCGCAGTCCAGCTTTATTGACAAGGGACAGAACTCTGTTGTCTCTACGTACATCCTTCATAATAGCCCTGTAAATTCACAGAAATTAAAAAATAGGTACAGTACATTGAGCTTTTTGATCGTTTTTAAAGATTATTTTAAATAAATGAGAGTGCTGCTTGTTTGTTGTTGCTTTTAAGAGAATTGAGGATAAATAATTTTGGGCCAAAACGTACTTTTTTTTTTCTGTTTTCAAACCAACTACTTCTGCTATAGTGAACAAACATCACAAACACTTTTATATTACATTATACAAACAAAGTACACAATCTATATATTATCGCATTACCTTAATTTTCATAGTTTAGTGTCTAAAACCTAAGATTAGAGCTTTTTGTTTAGCCCGGATTTAATTTTTGTTAGAATCTACTTTATATTTTAGTATTTAATCAGACAAATTCAATGATGACCATTGAAGCCATAATCATGATGACAGCTCTTCATTTAAATGAGTCTGCCGACACGAATGACCCCACTATTGTTCAGAAACCAATTTTTACTGAAAATTAAGTAAAAAGGGGGCAATGAGTCCTGTAAAAATTAAACAGATGTTGGCAAGCATTGAACTTGGCCTGTATTTTACAATTATATAGTTTACTAGGTAAACTACAAAAGAAATATTAATTAAAAACTCCTTCAAAAGTTATGATTTTTTACCTCGGATGCACATCCAAATGTTTTAAAAAATGGTTATTTAAGTAGCTTCTTTGCTCCCAGTTGATTACTTGTGTGGCTATTTTAGTACACAACAGATTTTAGCTAAAGAAATAATTTCAAATTGTCCAAAACAATGATTAAACCAAAATGCAGGCACTTAAAATACCCACTTGTTTGTGTGGACTAATGAACGGACAGACAGGGGTAACCCTTAATGCCCCTTTACCATTCTTTGAAAAGAAGAGCTAAAAATGACTATAATAATTTCTGTACTTCTTAAAAACTTTTTTTCTGGCATAACAAGAGAACCAAACATCATACTTGTATCATTTAAACTTAGAATCGTAATATTTAATTTACCTGTAGTCATCGTCCACTCTCTTGAATCTTCCCTGCTCCTTGGGCAGAGCCCCGCGGCCAAAGATAGGTTCCAGGTAGACCCACTTCCTCTGTATCTGGTTGAGGTTGTGTAGATACTCGTCCAGGTCAGCCAGTCTCTGCTCCCAGACCGAGGCCTTGTCCTCAAAACTCTTGTAGTAGGGAGAGTCCTTCAGTGACTGCAGCAGACTCTGGTTGTCTCCCACCTGAATTTAAGAAATGGAAAATATTACCTGGTTGGCAAAGTAATGGACAAGGTAATGATTATATCAACTGGTTGAAAAAGTACAGGTCAGTATTACCTGATTAACAAGATAAGGACAGCATTACCTGGTTGACAAGGTTTTGGTCAATTTTACCTGGTTGAATGGTAAAGGTCAATATAACCCTGTCGACATGGTAATGGTCACATTACCTGCATGACAAGGTAAAGGTCAATATTACCCCATTGACAAGGTAAAAGTCAGCATTACATGGTTGAAATGGTAAAGGTCAATATAACCTCACTGACAAGGTAAAGACAGCATTATCTGGTTGACAAGGTAATGGTCAATATTACCTGGTTGAAATGGTAATGGTCAATATTACCTCAATGACAAAGTAAAAGTCAGTATTACCTGGTTGACAAGGTAAAGGTCAATATAACCTCACTGACAAGGTAATGGTCAGCATTACCTTATTGACAAGGTAAAGGTCAATATAACCTCATTGACAAGGTAATGGTCAGCATTACCAGGTTGACAAGGTAAATGTCATCATTACATGGTTGAAATGGTAAAGGTCAATATAACCTCATTGCCAAGGTAATGGTCAGCATAACTTTATTGACAATGTAAAGGTCAATATAACCTCATTGACAAGGTAATGGTCAGCATTACCAGGTTGACAAGGTAAATGTCATCATTACATGGTTGAAATGGTAAAGGTCAATATAACATTACTGACAAGGTAATGGTCAGCATTATTTGGTTGACAAGGTAAAGGTTAGCATTACATAGTTGAAATGGTAAAGACAGCATTACCTAGTTGACAAGGTAAAGGTCAATATTACCTTGTGGACAAGGTGAAGGTAAGCATAACCTGGTTGACAAGGTAAAAACAGCATTACCTTGTTGACAAGATAAAGGTCAATATTACCTGGTTGACAAGGTTAATGCCAGCATTATCTGGTTGACAAGGTAAATGCAATATTACCTGGTTGACAAGGTAAATGCCAGCATTACCTAGTTGACAAGATAAAGGTCAATATTACCTTGTGGACAAGGTTAAGGTCAGCATTATCTGGTTGACAAGGTAAAGATAGCATTATCTTGTTGACAAGGTAAAGGTCAATATCACCTGGTTGACAAGGTAAAGGTCAGTATTATCTGGTTGACAAGGTAAAGATCAGTATTACCTGGTTGACAAGGTAAATTGTCAATATTACCTGGTTGACAAGGTAAAGGTCAGTATTATCTGGTTGACCAGGTAGAGGTCAATATTACATGGTTAAGAAGGTAAATGTCAATATTACCTGGTTAACAAGGTCCTTCCAATCCTTGATGAGATGGATAACATTCTTGTTACTGTCCTCATACTCGGTCAGTGTGAACACAGCGCCAGCACCCCACAGATCCAATTCTCGTATTGCCTCCCTGATGGTCACCTCACCCTGCGCCCTCTGGTTTAACTCCTGCATCAAACAAAGGAAGCATACATCTAACAACTGTCTCAGTATTATAAAAGAATCTTCTTCCTGGTATTTTCAGTAGCTATTTAAACTTTGGATGTTGCCCTTTAATTTCGAATTCCCACCATAAATTGTTTCAAAGTGATACATGTATTTGTTAAATGATTCATTTTATCTAGAATGTTATTTAGGACCACTGCCATAACAATTGCAAACTATTGTTTAAGCTTGTAGTTACAATGTACTTAAGCATAAAATGATTTACTTTAAAACTTTAAACCAACAAGTTGCTACAGAAATATATATTTGAAATATAAAACATAAATCAAATAATTCTATCATGTATTTCACAAATTACTTCAACAAAAATATCTGTACTATTTACCTTAAGTACTATTTACCTTAAGTGTATCTGCATTTTTGATGATGTGGTCACTTGAAGACAGGACCTGTCCAAATGTCAATTTCTCTAGAGTTGTTCCTCTTGGCATCTTCAGGAGACGGAAGAGTTCCAGCCAGTGGTCCTGAGACAGTGGCTCACCTCTGACCCACTTCAATACTGGCATCACATTCTGCAATACAACAACAGTGAAAATTGTATACAGTAGCTTGAAACAAGAAAACGTCGCCAGCATATATGACAAATACCCATTCTATGGGAATATCAAATACAAATAATTAGAAACACCAATTTGGTTATTTAGAAAAATGGGCTAGTTGGCTATCAAATATGTAAATAAACATGGTGACCAAGTTTCATGAAGATAGGAAAATAATCACTTAAAGTAAAAGAGTGGACAACTTCATTTTTTTTACAAATTCAAAACAATCCAAGGGCCATAACTCTGCATTAGTTGGATTACTTTATGCATGCAAGAGATAGAAAAAGAAATATTTAATCAACAAGCAATTATTCCTATATAAATATTTCATATATTTCACTGCCATAAATAATCATTTCAAAATATAGTTCACTTCACTCAAGTGTAAAGTATATTAATAATATGCAAGAAAAGCATGTGGTTCTCATACATGCCTTAACTTTAGATAGGGGTGTCTTAAACTCACTGCTAACCTTGTATGTCTCTATGTCTTTGTGAAGTCTGACAGTCATGGTGGTTGTCTCCCTTTCCTTCAATTTCTCATACCAACCACTGAGGAACTCTTCAAACATGTATGTCTTACTCCTGCAATAATTAAATATAGGGCATAGATCAAGATATAACTATGATATGGTGAAACAATAGTAGATGACTAGATTTCCTTTGTGTCACAGGTCTTATCTTCATTTGTGAGGACCTGTCACCAATACATGTAGGTTTCTGAGATAAAAGTTTTATTTATTAATTAACAAATTATACTTTATCATTGATTTTTTTTCTATTAAATTTAAGCCAATTCAGCAGATGACTATGCCAATAATTTCAGCTGATTAAACAAAATTGTCAAGAAAGAAAATCAGGGCAATTACAAAATAGTTTTGGTTTATTTCTCAAGCAGCATTTTGGGGATTGATTGAATATTTAGCGCCATTTTTATGCCATCGAGGGCTAACAGACGATCAGTTAACCTAACCACTGTTTCCTGGTATTAACCAGTACTCAAGCACACCCCATCTCCACAAGTAACTGATAACTTTCCCACTTGAATCAGTAGTGAGAGACAAATGATATTGAGACACAATAAAATTATCTTTAATCAATTATGTTGTATTGGCTGTACAACCTGAATGAAATCCAGTCCTCTTTAGCCAATTCCTGCAGTCCGGAATTGAACTCTTCCAACAAGAACCACATGGCTTCATGGTTGGACAGGTCCTTACTGATTTCCTCAGCCATCTCAAATGTTGGGATGGTCATGTTGAAGTGTTCACAGTCATTCCTGAAACACAACAATATCATCATTTAACTCTTTTTCCACACTGTTTCATTATGTAAACATAAACATATTGTGTTATTAATAATTCAATCAGGCAAAAGTATACTGCAATGAAAGTGATGTTCATGCCATAGTCATGGTGATCTTAATGTTTTACTTATGATCTGAAATATCAAGACAGGTTAATTTAGTTTATACTAATATATTTTAGCTTGATTGCAAAGTTACCTCAGAGCTTTTATATTTCCAGGGTAAAACTAATCCCAAAAATTTAAAGTTCATTTTGTGAGGCAACCAGTCAAGCTTTGGATTGAAATCACAGCCTCTAGCATCAGCGGCCAACACTCTATTGACTGCACTACTGCCCAGGTTTGACCAGATTAGTTTAGTAGAATGATGATAAAAAGAACAGTACAAAGACACCAAATAACTGACCTAGTTTCATCATGATATCTCCAATGCCACCCAGAAGACACAAAAATGTTTAAATCTTAATTAAACAAAAAACAGTATTTTGATTTATAAAAATCGAAAGAAAAATAAATTTCAAGCTTAAGATTCCAAGAATATTGAGTAAAACCAAACAGTTATCTCCAACTTTAATTGAAATATATATTTTTTTAAAAACTTATTTATTTAACGTTGACTGTGAAAATTTCCTATGTCTTAGACAAATCATGCTCAAATTCTTCCTTGGTAGAACCAGTACTAAATACATGCTGATAAAGTGTCTTGCTCAAGGACACCAAACATAGCCTTGTCAGAGGATTGAACCCATAACCACTCAATCCCGTATGATATCCAATGCTCTGCCACTGGTTCAATTTTTTCCACTAAATATTTAATCACAGTAACTGTTCAACCACTCACATCAGTTTCTTCCTATTCTCCTCCATCTCCTTGAACTCTTCTCTCTTCTCCTTGATAATCTGTATAGCTTGGTTGGTCCTTTCCTTGTCACCCTCCAGAGCATCATCCCCGGGCTTCAACTGATGCCAGCGGGCTGCAAACTTCTCTATGTCCTGTTGGAATGTCTTCACCCTTGACTCAACATTGTTCTTCATCACCTCAACCTAGATTCATTGGAATGTCAAAAATAAGTTTCAATCTTCCACTTAAGGAGTGTTCCAAATAATCAAACTCATTGTACTTCTTATCATTTGGTGTTCGACCAATAATTCAAATAAAATTTGTGTATATTGGGTGCATTTTTTTTAAAAAATCAGATTTTATAAAAGATAACCATGTTTGGAAAAATGAAGATAACATTAAAGTCTATGATGAAAAAAATTTTTTTTCAGTGTTTTAATATTTATTAAAGCCTTCATATCTAATGGGTAAGTCTTATAAATAGATGCCTTGTCAAATGATGATAATGACAAAGCAAGTTCAATGGTTCAACACAACAAATGTCAAAGTTCATGAAAAAAAAATTCATCCTGCAACAGTGTATCTTGTTCTATTATCCCTGTAACATTAATATCAAAGATATTTTAATGATGATTTAAAGAGAATAAATTGATTTAGATATTTAACAACTGCAGTACCTGCTCTTTCACCATAAGCTGATGACTTTCCATCATCAGCTCAAACTTGTCCCAGCGTGCCAGGAGCTGATTGAGGGAGTCGACGCCTCCACCTGCCACTGTACGGAGCAGCTTGTTCTTGGCTTCTGCCTTATCAAACAGAGGCTTGATCTGAAACAAAAACATTTTGTTGTATACGGATAGTAATATCAGAGGGTGATGAGATTATCACAATTTTTAACGGGTATTTGGCCAAGATGAGTATCTTCTCTTACCTGGCTCCTGTTTCACTTGCATACTTAAATACTTAAAAGCTTAACTCAAAGTAAAACATCCAAGTTATCATGATTTAAGACTGGCTCTAGAATAACTGCTTTTCATGAGATGTGCTTTCATTAAATAAAATTAAAGTAGCCAGTCAAAATAAAGTTGGGTTTTAAGTCTTTAAGTAAAACTGAAGATAATGTTGGTAAAACAGGAGCCTGAAGTGTTGCTGTTTCACTGGAACTGAGGTTATGACAAGCGTTCTATCAAAACAGTTATATTGAGGGTTGGAATCTCTGTATTTCAATCATTTATGATGGTTTCTTTTTATTGCATAACTCTTAGAGCCTCACAGCTTTTAGTTTACTGAAACCTTCTCACAATCAACCTTAAAATATTTTAGCGTCCTTTTGTAATGCTTTAATGGTACTTTTGGCATATTTTCCTTTAATTGCATTAAAGTGTTCAAATTCAAAAGGGTCTGAATGTGGGTCAGAAGTAGCAAACACTTCTATTTTAAGGATGCATGTGTTATGTGGGGTGCATGGTCTAGTGGTAGAGTATAGGTACCATGATCGTAGGGACGTGGGTTCAGTCCTCTGCCACAGCTATGTGTGGTGTCATTGAGCATGATACTTTTTTTCACATATGCTTAGTATTGGTTCTACCCAGGAAGACTTTGAGGGTGATTTGTCCAAGTTGTAATAACTTGTTTCACAATCGAAACAAAATAAATAAATGCTTACAATAGAGACCATGATATAAACATGTACATGTACTTGAACAGTTATAATGCAACTTTATATGTGAATATATAACTATCATTTTTCAATAAAAATCTCTTTTTTTTCATAAAATTAAACTCCTTACTTCTTTTCTAGTCTTGCCAAACTCTGTATGCTTGGCATTGGCCTCTCCAATCTCCTCTACTGTTTGTGGTCTTTTGGACAGCGTCTCCATGGAGGTGTTGAGGAATGTCTCAATGTCAGTCACCTCCTTGGTGATTGCCTTCCGCAGGGAGTTCATGAGCGCATCAAACAGTCTCTGGATATGGTCATCAATCACTGCCTTCACAGGTGTTGTATTCACTGCGATGCAATCTACCTTGATTTGGCTGGAATTGAGAAAAAAATATCAAAATTTACCACAGAAACTCTTAAAAAACAACTTTCCAGGTGATCGGTTAAATCTAACCACCCTTTCCTGGGATCCTGGTAGGTTAACCAGTACTTAAGTACATCAATCTCCACAAGTAACTGATAACTTTTCCACTTGAATCAGTGATGAGAAATGAATGACCACTGAGATTTTGTAGCTACTTCAATGGTCCTACATGTGTAATTATGTATGTCTGCCAATTTTTGTGAAACACCTTAAAGTTTATTAACGTTTGGGGTAAAATATTGTTCAAACCAGAATGTTAGAAACTACATTATTGATTTGCCTGGTATATATCTCCACTATGAAGTATTTGAATAAATATAAGATTAATCAGTCAAACTTGAACATAAGTAACAGAGTAAAATGTCATGACCCTATAAACATTTTCACCAGCTTTTTTTTTTTTACTTTTGATAACAAACATCAGACAAATCAGTATATTTGAATTTTTATTTTATATTTGAATTGTCATTTCTATGCCATTGAGGGCTAATAGATGATCAGTTAACCTAACCACTCTTTCCTGGGATCCTGGAAGGTTAACCAATACTCCAGTACACACATGAATTAGTGGAGAGAGATTAATGACAAGGAGATGCCATGTTGTATATCAATCACCATGGAGACTATGGCATGACCGGGATTCAAACTCACAACCCTTGGATTAATAGTCAGACGTGCTACCGACTGAGTTAAACGAGACCAGCTTAGACAAATCAGACATGAAACCTGAAAACAGAATACAAATACTAAACAGACAAAAATCCAATACATTCTACTTATTCAACGTCATTAACAAATACCTGGGTAGTTTTTCAGCATCACGTCCTCTAATCTTGAGAGCCTTGAAGTTTCTTTCCCAATCAGAAATGTCCTTCAGATGTTCCTCAATAAAGTCATCCAGGTCTATAGAACCAAGCACTACCCACTCCTGTAAAGCATATATATCAGCATGAGCAATTTTGAAACAATAACAAGTCACAGTAGCTGATGTCATATACTATTTATATTCTGTGTATTTTGTACATGTAAGTAAGTATCAAGAAAACAGTTTTGTTTTTTAGCTAATTCCCACTTTTGGAGTTAACTGGCAGTTTTGGAGTTAATTCCCAATTTCAGAGCTATTCGTTAATTCAAATTTTGGAGTTAATTCCCGCAATCAAGAAGAATTTTTCATGAGTATAAGGTAATTCTGAACCAGGACTTTATCATTTTTATCGGACATGGGCTTTTGCTCAGTTTTTTATCAAAACAATGATACCTAGGGTTGTAATCTCATTGTCTCAATTGTATATTCATGGCTAATTCTTTTCTTTAATTTGACTGATGTTAGAAAGCCCATACAAGGGACGGTAACTCAATAACAGTCCCGCCTATCATAAAAACATGATTCAGCTTTTATTTCAAGCTACGAGATGTTTATATAAAAAAATGCATTTTAACATACATCATTTTTCGATTATCAGAAACAATTGCCGTCCTCTGAATTCAATATTAAAATATATCAGTTTCAAAATGACAATAAGTTTGCACCAATCACCTTGAACTGGACCTGTACTGCAGACAATCTCTTGAAGAGTTGATCAGCCTTCTTGTAACATGTAACAAAGCCCTCAGCATTCCTGTCTATGATGGCGGGGAAAATGAGTTTCTCCACTGAGTCTCCTACGCCCTTGAAGAAGTTGGGAATACCGATAAATTTCTTCATCTCCCGAAAGTAACGTGCCTTCACCTCCTCCAAGGGTGGACTGAACTGCAAGTGGCGCTGTCTGTTGGAGATGTCATAACAGAGATTTAAAATTTTCAATATTTTCATCTGATAATCATTTTTTGTCTAAATACATGTATGTAAATTGTATTGTTTAGTGTTTACTTTCAAATGTCATTTTCAATTAATGACAATTAAAAGCATCGTTTTGAATTTTCATCCACAGATGAAAAACATAAGGCTAGATTAATGTCAGTGAAGACAAGAAGGACTTTTCAGTTACATCAAACAAGACTAAATGCTTTTCATCAAACCATGAATACTCAAAATTCTTAGTTGAATACATCCCACTGTTCAACAATATAGTGGCACCAATGTAGTGCAAACCGGGTCCTTATAGCTCTACCCAGCTACAAATGTTTTTTATTGGGAAATGAAATGCAGTTGGGTATATATACATGTATATACGTATAGTTCATTAAAACCAACTGCAGAAGGGACGTAAATATCAACATTTAAGTTGTATACTAATAATGGAGTCTGACAAAATCAATTATATTGCGACCATATCATGCCATACATATATGACCTTCCTGTCATTTACAGTAAAGATAAAACTTTTTATGAACATCTAAAAGTGATGTGGACCAGTGGTATAGCATCAGATTCAAGGTTGGGCAGTCCTGAGTTTGATTCTTTATCACAGCTATGTGTGGTGTACTTAAGCAAGACATTAAATCTTCATAAGCTTAGTACTGGTTATACCAAGAAAGACTTTGAGTGTGATTTGAAGATGTATAACTTATTTCACAACTGAAGTTTAAAACATCTTTTACACATTTTCAACTAAACAAACATTTTCTCTTTAATGATTTCAATTTTTCGAAAAAACATTAAACAAATACTATTATAGTACCATTTATACAATAACTTACAAATAAATGATCTCAATATTTCTTTTGAAGTGTTCATGCGTAGTGGTTTTCAAAACAATTTAAACAAATCAATTAAGCTACAAATCACCTACCTGTATGTTAGGTCCACTTTGATTTCCGGAAGGTTTTCATTAAGGGCTTCTAGACCCATCTTGTACTGGAACTCCAGGGCCTTGTATAACTGCCTGTCCCAGTGGGACTTCCACGGTGACATGTGTTCCACTATAAATCCCTGCAATGTGACAAATTGTATAATGCCTCTAAATATAATGTTTAAATGCAAAATAACTGGCAGAGTAAAATCTTTGTACTCTATGATTACTCAAGAACAAACTCAAATTTAGTTTGGAAATATGTTAATAACTATGTGGCCAGCTCAGTCACTCAATCCGTTACCCTGTAAGCAAATGGTGCCAGTCTCAAATCCTAGACTGACTGTATAATTAATATTCTTGTCCTAATGCATGTGTATGAACATTATATTACCTTTTGTACAAGGTCTGCCATTAGATGCCTGATGTCCATGAGTCCTTCCTTCCATCTCTTATCCTGTCTCAGTAGGTCCACACTCATCAACTGTTGTGCCTGAAACAGAACAGAAACAGTTAGATGACATACAGTTTACACATACATGTACATACACATGTGCATACACACTAACCTCAGACCTTATTCTCTTTAAGTGTGATACCATACTCCCGACTATAACACCTTTCCTTCGCAGTTAAATTGTAATATCTGCATCTTGATCTTAACTCATCAAACTTCTGAGTCTAAAATTCAGATTTTAAACTTAAAATCTGATGTTTTTCTTTTCAATTAAACTACATGTAGAAACTATACCTACAATATCTGAAACCTATCATGTGTTGACCGTTTATATTATACGCCATTTCCTTCCTCCTGTGTACATATTTAATAGACAGCTACGATGATAAAACTAGGTTTCTTTCAATTAAAAATAGACTTTAAAATAAAACATTCCCTCCAGCAAAAATTCTTTTTTTTCTTAAAATAAAACATTTCTAATCTACAAGGATCACAATGGCTCATAACAAACCATACTTCTTAGGGCTGTTCCATTTAAACATACATCCCACCCATGGACGGCAAAATAATAAACTTTTAAGGTGGGAGGGTTTTTCAAAATCGGGGACTTGATAAAATGAATTAAAAATATAAAGGGGGAGGGTCCAATTTCAAAATGCCTTCCATGGGTCGGTTGTATGTTTAAATGGAAAAGCCCTTAAAGCAATAGTTACAAAATCAATTTAAAGTCTGGCTTCTTCGGATTTATTTCAATTAAGACAGCATCAATCATTAATTGTACCTTCTCAGAGACAGTATAATGACACTTGCGGAGTCTTCGGTTCTCCGTGGTGAGCCTGTCAGCAGCTGCTTGTAGTTTTTTGATGTAAATCTCCAATTCTTCGGGGTTATCCCATGTGACCAGCACATCCTCACCTTTCGATTTGGTACCTGGAGATACATGGAAATATAAGTTTCTGTTTTTAATACTATTTTACATGTTTTATGTTATTAAGAGCAATTTTTTCAGAAAAAGGAATGGATAAAATCAAATGGAATTACCACATCATTTTTTTATTTAATGAGGACTAGTTAGGAACACTTGTTTATGTGTCCTCAATGGAAAAAAATGAGGCATGTTAACAAAATAATGGACTTTTGTAATATTTTCAACATTTAATAAACATGTAGCATACATAATTATATTGTCATAAATAGTAATGTTTCCTCTCTGCAATGGCCAAATTTCGTGACTATATCGAATTTTAAAGGGTATGTACTAGCAACAGTGCTGGAAAATATGCATGCAACGGCTACCCGGAGTAGTCTGATGATGTCAAAGTTTTGCATGACGTTCAACCAGCCAAAACACATCTTGTCAAAGTACCCACCAAGCTCTTAATGTGCTTTTCATACATATGTTTCACCTATTTATCATACATGTACATATCTCTATATCATTTTTCCTTGAACTGTTCAATCATGCAATGAATTAGAAACTGAAGTTCATGAAGATTTGACTGGTTAACCATTGCGCAAATACTTGACATTGTTGATGTCATCAGACTGCTCCGGGTAGCAATTACATGCATACTTTCTAGTGCTGTTGCTACGTAACATTATACAATATGAATATGATCTTTGGCAATTGCAAAGAGGAAACATTTTCTTTTATGACCATAAACATTTTTTTTAGCTATATATAATATTAGATGTTGAAAATATTACAAAAGTCCATGTATATTTTTAACACATATCGTGTAGTTGATTATGAAATCTTAAACATTATCTTGCAAAGGATTATTTTCCTTTAAATATTTATTTTTCTTATCTCATTTTGATACGTTCCTTAAGTAAAACATGGTAAATCTGATTACATTTACTGCCAGGTTAATAACAAGATTTAGTAATGTAATGAGAGTAGCTCCCCTTCAATGAGTGCTCTCTACAGCTTTACCCCTAAATTTAAATTCCAGCCTGTAAAGAACGCAGAATATGACATTGAGATATAAAATACCAGTTTTAGGATTCTTTGCTAGTCTTTCAAAAGCCTTGGCCGACTCCAACATCATGGTTTTCTGACTGGGAATCATCTGTTGATCGATGGTGTTGTAAAAATGGGCAACCTGGAGCAGACGATAACATACTCTGAGCATTTGAAAACATAGCATTGTTAGGACAAAATATCTGTAATATCCAAGGTTCACAATAAACTTCTTTAAACAATTTAAAGACAATTTTGTTATCACATAAGAATAATTTTTATTGCTTGTCATTGTGTTTTTTGTAGGTTTCCCAAAAGAACAAATTTATAAAAGTCGCTGCAATTTACATACAAGGAGATTAAAGTTTTATGTTCTAAACAGTTATTTGCCAGGAATTTCAAATCTGTGGTTTGGGACTTTTTTTGTTTGCCATAGCAGAATTTTTAATATTCATTGATTCTTCATGTAAAATTAAGAAGCATCAGAAATAGGGCCATAAAACTCTTTGTAAACTAGATTTCTTTATGTCATAATATATTAATTCCTACACTTTCCTCCAAATTTGTTTCAAAAGAGGGGTGCTATTTTCATTTTTAATGTTTCAGATATTAGGCATGAAATGAAAGAAAATTAATTTAAGAAAAAAAGGTTTAAAATATGATGTCGTTTTGGCAAATATGTTTCTGTTGTCAAATCCGCTCAAAATAATAAAAGTCTGGGTGAATGGGAGTGAAAATCTATTAATTCATTCATTATGACCTTATATACAAGTTTTTGATACATATGTCAAACTGCACTGAATTGTCTCACCTGTTTAAGGATGCAGCCATGCCTGTAAAACTTCTGGGCTGTATTGGATACATGCTGTATTTTTGCTGGAACAGCAAACCCAAGGGCTGTCAGCTGCCTCACCTCCCTCATGAGGGTAACAAGACGGTCCCCATAATTCACGACCAACTCTCCACTCTTGTGATCCAACTCCATCAACCTACCATTGGTTTCAAGGCTGAAGTAAGAAATTCAGTTAATAAATTATAAATGATCTCCATTTTGGCATAACTAGAAACTGATAAAAAAAAGAAAACAGTTTACCAGTGTACCATTGATTAAAGTTCAGGGGCAAATGTTGTGATTATTAGAAAAAGTACATGTAAACATTGATGACAATAAGTTGTAAACATCCTCTTTATTTCAAGAGAACATAAAGAAATGCAGATGTTAATAGATCTATCATACATGTATTAGATCTATCATACATGTATATATTTTCCCCGGTAAACTAAAAGTGTTTCCTTTTTTTAAATACAGGAACAAGTTTAGTTTCAAATGCACATATCACCTACAACTGGACTTAAAATTACTTAAACAAGAACCAGTTAGCTCAGTCAGTAGCATGTCTGACTATCAATCCAGGGATCATCTGTTTGAATCCCCGCCAAGTCTGTCTCCCCGATGACTGATGTATGGCATTGTGTCTCATTGCCGTTGTCATTCATCTCTCACCACTTATTCAAATATAGCCGGGTTTGATAAGCTCAGTCAGTTACGCATCTGACTATCAATCCAGGGGTCGTGAGTTTGAATCCCCCACCCGGCATCAGTCTCCATGATGATTGATATACGACATTGTGTCTCATCGTTCGTCTCTTACCACTGATTCAAATGGGAAAGTTATCAGTTACTTGCGGAGATGGGGTGTGCTCGAGTACTGGTTAATCCCAGGAAACAGTGGTTAGGTTAACTGATCATCTGTTAGCCCTCATTTAAATAAAAATGATGCTAAATATTCAATCAATCAATCAATCAATCAATCTTATTCAAATAGGAAAATTATCAGTAACCTATTAGTTGCTTAAGTACTAGTTAACCTTCCAGGATCCCAGGAAACATGGTCGTATACACACACGTAATCCATTCTGATATTCTTCATTTATCTCCCGCGGGATATTACGCTAGTTTTGCGTCATTTCTACCAAGCCACAATACAACCATATGATTGATTCCTTCACGATTTCATGAAGGGAACGTTATCCAATCACAACACTAAATTCATGCAAATGCTGTTTTGATAAGACATTAACGTTAGCTGTATTTTGTTCAGTTCTGTTCAAATTAAATGACGCAGAGCTAGTGTAATTTCCCACAGGTGATGGATGGACAGTATTGAAACTGACAACCATGGGTATCCGACAATGCCCAGGAAAAAGCAGCTAGTTTAACTGATCATCTATTAACCCTCAGTGGCATAAAAATGTTACTAAATATTCAAACAAACAAAATATAATGCCTTAAACAAATAACACAATCAACCATACTATTTTTGACACCACACAAAAAGGTAACAAAAACATGTATTCAAGCTTCATACCTGAGTGGTTTCTTTGGGTCATCAATAAGAGCCTGTATGTCACGTGACCATTCATCAAACGCCTCCTGTCTCCAGTTGACAAGCTCATCATGGATCTCCTGAGCTTCTCTGCGGAATCTCTGGAATCCACTCAAGTCACTCAGAAGAGACTCAGCTGTCTTGATGTTCTCCTCAACCTGTGTCAAACAAAGGAATAATGGACAGTTTGTAATCTATTAAGTTTGAGAAAATAATTTTCTTTGCACTCTGTTATATTAACTGCAAGTCCCTCGACTCGGATTGCAGTCAATAAATCCAGACATAAATGTACATATTCAATATTATGGTGTTGTGTTTCTTTTTCTGTCAGATTTCAGTTTTAAACAAGACAAACAAAATATGAAGCTCTCCTGAACTTTTGAGTAACACAAGGATAAATGTACATTAAAATTTATATTATGAATTCTACTTTGAAAAAAAAACACAGTAGATGTGTTGAATTGAAGATAAAGTGTGTATTTGATATTTTTAAATAAAAAAGATGTACAAAATCTTACATAAATCCTCATTTGGTAGAAGTGTGTTGAAACTCATCAAGAATTTAAATATAAAGAACTTATGCGTTTTAAAAGTAGTGATGTTCCAATGATTGATTGTAACTGTTAATTGATCAGTTGAAGCTTGAAAAAGAAATCATTGGTTGCAATTTCTGCAATTGACAGTTTGATTAAAAAAAACCTCTAGTAAATTTGATAAAAAAAAAAAAAAAAATGTATGTTTTTGAAATTTAATATCTGACAATATCACCCTGATTGAACTATCGATAATCAATTACTGTAGTGTGTCCAATTAGCAATTGTAAAATTATCTCCAGTTCCTAGCACAGAGATTGATGTATGTTTAATCATATTTTGAAGGATCCAACATCTATACTAAATGAGGCTTACATGGTGTCCTGTCCACAAGCCCCATAATCAAAATAGTTTGGTTAACTGATTTTCTTAATGTTCTAAAAACAATTGTTTAAATCCAATAAAAATCATCCCATTTCTAACAATGAACATCATACGATCTTAAATTAAATCACTTTATTTTTTTTAGGATTTTCTCATCCTTTGAACACAGTCCATAAACTATAATTTTAAGCTTCAGTATTGTTTTGTATGGTGTTTAGTGTCGCTTTCAACAATTTTTCAGTCATATCGCGACGATGTCTACTTGAGACAGTATTCTAAGCGCTGTTACACTGGAGTATCATGCCGCAGACACATGGTATGATACCCCACCCAGTCACATTATACTGACACCGGGCCAACCAGACCTAGAACTCTCCTTTAAATGCAGAGCGTTAAGCGAGGAAGCTTCTTGTACCATTTTTAAAGTCTTTGGTATGACCTGACCCAGGATTAAACCACGACCTTCCGCATGCGAGGCAGATGCTCTACCACTAGACCACGCCGCGGTCACCTTTAAGCTTCAGATATAATGTGATAAAAACAATTGTAGGGAGACATTATGATATGAAAGGACAAATCTTTTTACTGAAGCAATTCAGTTTAACTGTTATAGACACAGAAACAAAATGTAGGCATGAGTTTAACCCTTTACTCCATAAATACGCGTTTTCCCGCACCAATCACAGCTTGTAACAAGCAATCTGAACACTTCCTGCACTGTTTTCCACTCTGTCAGTTAATATAAACATAATTCACCTATTGCTGATATGTGGTGAATTAATGCTTTCAATTTGGAAGAGTCCAAGAAAATGCTTATGGAGCAAAGGGTTAACTGTTTCATTAACTGATATATGCTTATGCAATAATTAACTTGCTGGTACAATGTGATAGATAGTTGATAAATAGAGCATGTTGGCAAAGACTGAGTACATTGATAATATAAATACATGTATAAGGAATGAATCCTTCATCTGTTGAACATTCACAAGATATGAACTTACATATAACCAGTTATGATTACACAAACCTCTTTATGGTTCACTTTATACTTTATACACGATGATGCAAGTTCATATCTCGTGATCTTTCACTAAATGAAGTTCATTTTTTCTTTTTTAATTATTAAAATGAATTAGTGTGATATACTAAACAGGGAGAAGCAAGTAAAACTTCAACTGTCTGGGTTAATGAATATATATAATAAGTCTTACCTTTGCTTCCAGCTGTCTGATGTACACAATTGTATTGACAAACTCAGGCAGATTTTTTCCCTTTGGAACTTTACCACTTGTAGCTGAGGAAAAATTCTCTTGTAATGTCTTGTTGTGTACAGTCAACTGGCCAAGCAGTGTCTCTCTGTGAAATAGAGGGAGTTTTTTTTATAAATATTTAAGTCACATTCCTTGGTGAAGAAAAAGCAATCTGTCAAAACTTTATAGCTTATATGTATAATCACAGTTAAATATTGTTGACATCAAGTCTTACAGGAAATAAACTCAGTAAAACGTCGATAATTTACCTGTAGACTTCTATACCCACAAGTTTAAATATACAAGGTGAGGAAAAGCAGAAAAAAGGAAGTTTAAATGATATAAACAAGAAAATAATTGATTTTGGTATTATACTAATTTGCCGTTCATCTGAAATTGTGTCGTGACCAGAAAAACACATACTTATATTTAAACAGCAAGACAAGTATTATTACTTTAGCATTTGTTTACATCATGCAGTGTAGAGTTAATGATCTAGGTTTTGAAATAGACATACCTTTCCGACACCATTTCTTTACTTATGCCGGGTCGTTTAATCAAATGTTTGTATCTCTGGAACTCTCTTTGCAACTAAAGAACAAACAAGAAATGTCACTGTTAAGTGTCACATGCCCCCCAACATGTCGTGATGTTATGCTGATCATTTGTAGCAAGTATCATTAAAATTCATCTATGCATGACAAAGTGACAGGCCTGAAACGAAATCTCACATAAACTCAAAGTGAAATTGTGACCTTGACCTTTGAGGTACGGGTGTGGGTCTTACTCGCGACACATCGTCATGTTCTGTTGATCATTTGTTGCAAGTATCAACAAAATCCATCTATGCATGACAAAGTTACAGGCCGGAAACAAAATACCTGACGGAAGGACAGACGGAAGGACAGACGGACGGACAAATAGACGGACAGCCAGACGCTGCGATAACTATATGCCACCCAAAAAATTTTTTGGGGGGCATAAAAAGAAAACATTGTCAGAATATTTTATATCAGAACACACAAAATCAAACAGTAAATAGAATATAGAATAGTTTATTAACCACATTATTGGTCTTGTGGGGTCAAGGCCATCCTGCACTAAACCTAACAAAAGCATATTTAATATTTTACAATAGGTCATAATGACCCATGAGCAAAATGTTTTTCTTTAATTAATAATTTAACAACATAAATTATATTTAAAAAAAATGGACACTAGTGTGATTATATATATAGAGAAATATGATGTTTAATATAACTGTTTAGCGCAGTGTTTTTCCTCAATCTTTGAAATTGGGGGTCATTTGTCCCTAACGATGCTTGACAAGCAGACTGGAGAATTTTAAGGGATATTTGATTTGACGTACATAGAAAACCAAGATAGAGTCCTCTGTGGCCAAGTGATCAAAATGGCTGTCATCTAAGGACCACTTACCGTTCATCACTGAGGTCACGGGTTCTAGCCAAACTTGGTTAAAAAACTTTATGTGAGAAAAATTGTCAGTTACTTGCAGAAGGATGGTGGTTCTACATACATTTATTACGAGGTCTTCCTTCACTGACAAAACTGGATATGCTTTATATAACCTGTTATGTGCTGCAAATGGCGTTGAACTTCATTTAAAGCTTCTGACCATTAAACATTCGATTTTATAATTATAAAATCCTATCTATTTCAAAATGATGAGTTCATTTTATACAATATCCTTTGTGATGCATGGATACTCAGCTGATGATGTTGGTGGCTTGAAGGTAGTACAGAATCAATATCCTGCAATATTGATATCAGTGCTTAACTCTTTTCTCCATATGCATTTTAACGGGACTCTTCCAAACTCAAAAGCCATACATAGTCAATTTCCATGAATAGATACATTTTACCTATTTATTCTGATAGAACAGAAAACAGTGCAGAACCTGTTCTGATTGCTCGTTACGAGCAATCAGAACTGGTTCTACACTGTTTTCAAAAGCCTTCTATATAAGAGGTGTTCAAAGGTGTCCATATAAAGTAAAGGGTTAACTAATTCCCTGTACCTGTTGTGGATTTCCCTCAAGGGATCTGAACTGGGTCCTCAGTTTGGCCACTGTCTTTTGTTCAGCAGGGGCCATGATTCTTTCATACTGGCTCACAGCTGCTGCCCACAAAGGTTGGGTGTACGGGTTGTACTGGAGTGGATTGAGGCCCATAAATGGAGTAAATGCATCGTCCACTCGCAGTTCCTTCTGCTCCTGGGAGGTCAACAGACGCAGCTGCTGGTCATGAACTATACGCAGGTCAAGGATCTATAAAATAGAACCAATAATTTATTATTTAAGGAAAATGCTATTCCAAACAATTTAACAAACCTGATATGTCCCAGTCATAATATGACACATGTCAAACCAGTCCAAGTCTAGGTTAAAATTTGCAATATGGGACTAAAGCGAAAAATGATGAACTAAACTTTTTCTTCTGAGTACATGTATGCTACAATGTTATCAATATTAAAATATGCATTTCAAATGATTTTGAGCACAGTAAAATTTCCAGATGAAACCTATCAAACAATTTCAGTGACTATGCATGGAGAGATAAAAAAAAAAATTCACAGTCTAAAATTAACCAAAATGATAGTTTTCACAATATGTTATGTCACAGTTTTAAACAACATTTGTCAAACCATAATTATAAGTTTAACATTTTTTGTATAAAAATACCTACAGTCCTACAAGACATAAGACTTTCTTTTCTAACAAGACTGTAATAATCAACTTTAAAACCAAATAGACAAAACAGTTTCCATTACCTCTTCCAGTCGTGCAGCTAGCTTTTTGAGTCCTTCTGGTGAAACCTTCTCTCCCTTCCATGGATGGTAATTGTAGCGTTTCCAGAATTGGGTTGTAAGAGTCTCACATGAAACAATCCAGCGTTCACAGATCGACACGCCTGATCGCAGTGCCTCTTTGATAGGGCCAAACTGACCTTCCCACAAGTTCTCTTCGGCTAACTTCCTCTGTACATACCGGCCCAGAGAACCAGCTGTGAAAGATATATGTATCATTGTATAACAGTCAATAGATGTAAATGAGTGGGATAAGCATAATATGCATTTTACTATTAAATAATATTGTTAATATCATTTAATAAAACCTGGCTTCTGTTTCACCAACATTTTCTTACAAACCCTTTACTTCATATACACGCCTTTGGACACCTCTAATATAGACACCTTTGGACACCTCTAATATAGAGGGCTTTTGAATTATTGGGTGAATTATGTTTATATTAACTGACAGAGTGGAAAACAGTGCAGGAAGTGTTCAGACTGCTCGTTACGAGCAATCTGAACTCTTCCTGCACTGTTTTCAAAGGCCTTCTGTGATTGATGCGAGAAAATGCGTATCTATGGAGTAAAGGGTTAAATACTTAAAAACTAAAGCCAATTTGGACTGGTTATTAATTTTTATCTATAATCAAAACAATATCAATGAAACTATATGCAGTTTATATTATAATTATACAGGTACACATAAAATACTAATTTAATATATATATATGGACTCCTTCAGAAGTTATTGATCGGAAACCAATTTTTTACATCGGACAAACAAACGGACAGACAGGGATAACTCTAATCAAAGCCCACTTTACCATTTTTCGAATGGCAGGTGCATAAAATGGTGTGTGACCATTGCCAATAGATTTTATCTATTTTTCTATGAGATCTGCAAAATTCAAACTAATAAAAACTACAACTTTTATCCTACCGATGGCCTCCATCAAGTGTCTCATCCTATTTTCTGGGTAGGCATCATATTCTGTCTGTCTCCAAACGTCATCCAGTGTGTCTTGAGTGATGTCAACTATCTCCATGGCATCCTGTAAGGACATGGCATCAAGTCCACCATAGTCCTTTGATATCGGCTTGAACAACTCCACAAAATTCTCTGCTCTCTCTTTTGCATCACTTTTACCAACTCTAGCGTTGTCAGCCCAGAAATCAAACTCATCTACAGGTGTCAGAATACCTGGAGGAAAAATCAGATATATAAATACTGTACAAATTTTGTTAACATTAAAACCAGAAGTTAATTTTTTACTTTGACAAGAAACAAGAAATTTATGAATTGTGAATTATTATTGTTTTATTAATCACCAATAGCTTTATGGTCAGAGATTTTTAATTTAATTTTTACAAATTTATATCAATCAAAGGGTCATGAGTTCCAATAACCTGCCCAGCCACAATCTGTGATGAATGATATATGACATTGTGTCCCATTGTCATTTGTCACTCACAGCTAATTCTAGCAGGAAAAGTACCAGTTATTTGTGAAGATGGGTGTGTTCTCCTTCCAGGATTCCAGGAAAGGAACTTAACTGATCATCTATAAAACCTCAATACATAAAAACGATGCTAAATATTCAAATCCAAAATATATATATATATATATATATATATATATATATAGTCATGAATCCTTAACTGGATCCTACTCATATAAAGCTATCACTTCACGTATGTAAATTTGTCCACACTGTCCAGATGTGTTGCATGTAATTCCATAGTATATAAGTCATGGTCGACACCAAATTTATTGGTTTGGCAGAGGCCTTGATATTGTATCTATGGTTTGCATTGTAGCCAGGCGCACTCGCCGTAGTCTGGTCTGTACATTTATGTCTTGGTTATTCACAAATAATTATCTCCATATATATATATATATATATATTTCGCTTTAGTCCTGTATATATATATATATATATATATAACCAAAATCTTTTATTTTTCATATTTTAGAATAACTTTTAAATCACATTCAAAAATTAGTCTATTTGAGATTACATATAACATGCCTGTATAAATCATATAGAGAACACACTTGTATGGACTTGATAACTTACTTCCCAAATTCTCTTCATTCCCATCTCTTCCTCTGAAAGACGGATCTTGCTTCCTGAGGGCACTCCCTAACCCAGCCTCAAGCTCACCAAGAAGACTCTGAAGTTTGGGGTCAATGTTTTTACTCCATTTCCCATCTTCACACAACAATGGAGCATACACCTAGGAAAGAAAAAATAAGCCCTCTGATAGTTAGTGCTTAATCAATAAATATGCATAGATTTAAAGTCTGGTTAAAGCATTTTAACTTTGATTTAATGCCTACTTAGAAACTATTTATATTAGTATATATTTGTGTTTTATGGCATTTCACACACTGTGTCACACTTTATAAAAAAGTTTAAATTTTGATTTCATTTCTCAGACCCAAGTTAGCACCCCTATTTTGCAAAATACTTCAACCAGGAGGGTGGTGGTATACAGTCAACAAAATTACAAACCACAGCTGTGGTTCAGTAGAAGAGCATCCATAGCAAAGACATTTAATAATGGTACCAGTTGTTTCTCTCTCTTTCTTCATCTAAATATCAGCACTTTAGAAATGAACTTTGCCTATAGAGTATTTACTGTCTGACTTTAAAATAAAGGAGCACTGACCAACTTGTAGTAGTACTACAATATTGCCAGATTTTGAAATACTCAAATGAGTAAAATATCAAAGCAGCTGATAAAAATAGTATTGAAGACAGTATATCTAAATAATTTCAAACTCAGGGGGTATTTCCTTAAACATCTAATAAATATTATTTTGTTAAATATATGTCACAAAGACAAACAATACATACAAAAAGAGAATGCTATTACGTCAAAAATGATGAATGTTCATTGATATAAAATCAGATTGTTTACTTGCAGATTCTAAACAAACAGAACAACCATCTAAGACACTATAAACCTGTGTATGACTTCATTTAACTAATTAAAAAAGCAAACAATCAGATTGTAAATATAAACATTAGGATCAGATCTTCATCCGATTATTGTTTAATGTTGCATAGAAATTAAATATAATATATAATGTTACTTTGGGAGTTTCTGTACTGTTATAATACAGATTATTTTCAAAATAAGATAATGTTTTAGGTTAAATGCATCTCCTACAACTTTCTGTTCAGTTAATGATGGATAGTTTATTAAATCACAAACAGGAAGGTTCCATTATTCAAAGATAGTCGTTGATTCCATCATAATGATTGTAGTTTATCTTATTTATGAGAAATTCATTAATATGCAAGTTGACATTTTCGATTTTATTCGTAATTTCGTAAATGTTTTAGCATAACCCGATACTAGGTCAATGGACGACTTTATCATGGAGCGTGATTTTATATTTGGTCAACAAATTAGAGACTTTTACTCTACAGAGACAACATACAATTACGGGTTTTTGGATAGAATATACATAATATTATAAGATATTTGATATAAATGTGTAGATTTACTCCAACATGGAGTAACGATTATAAAAAAGCTGTAACCTTTGATCCCAACATCTTACTGTCATTTTAAAATAAAAGACCTAGGGATTACTCTGGACATGTTGTTTTATCACATGGTACATTGTTTTGTAACAATTTTCAGAATCACCAAAATATATCAAGTACTAAGTTAAGTTATAAGCCTGACACTAACTTTGACAAATGACCTCAGCTCCTGACCACTTTTTTTTAAGATTTATACTGTATCTTCATGATCTTTAATTGAATAAAGTTTCATCAAGATATTAATTGAGTTCAAAGATAATGGATTCATACGAAAAGTGTACAGATCAAATGGACGAAACATTAATTCACATTCTTCAAGACAGGAACAAAATATTAAAAATAATTACTTACTTTCTGCATGGCATGATACAGTGTATTGAGTGGAGAGTCCAGCATTGATGACACCACGATGTTTGTCATCAAATTATCTGGTGTGATTACATCTGGACGGATCTTGAAAAATACAATCACCCGGTCCTTGCTGTCACTGGGTTCAACCTACAAGTGATATCAGACAAATTAACAATTGCTCAACTTAAGTTTTAGAAAATCATTAAAATAAAACTTCAGTACAAAAATTTGTTTAGTTATAATGTAGGCTTTGTATTTTTTCTTCCTTAATTCCTTTAAGCATGCTAGCAAATTCTGATGAAATATATTCTTTATAAATTGTAAAAATATTTCAAAATTTGAAAAATTTACACTGTTACTATAATTATTTTTCAAAACTAAAAATGAGTGATTAAAAAGTTGGCAAAGGGTTTAAAGATTTCACAAACATCTTAAATTAGTAGAACTAGTGACTTAATTGTGTATATATTTCTGTATGAACTATACAAATCTATTTCATTTTTTTTAATGGGATTAAACGCCATTATCAACACATTTCAGGTTATATATATATATATATACGGAATATGCAGTTGTATTGGTGGAGGAAGACCTTAAAATAAATCTGAGTAGAGCCAAGAACCACCGTCCTTCCGCAAGAATCTGGCACTTTCTAACATAAAGTTTTTAGAGCAAGCAGGACTCAAACCTCTGACCTAAGCAGTGAGAGTTTAGTAATCTTGAGACGTCATCTTAGACCACTCGGCCAAGGAGACAAATGTATTTAAGCAACAAACCAGTCAACAATAAATTGAACTGATCACAGTATGATCTTTGCATTTTTCAACATTTCTAATGTTTGCTTTTCAAAAAAAATAAAAAGAATTGTAACAAAATATGGTCCAAGTATTAAAAGCTAAAAAAAATTATATAAATAGTTTTGCATACCTTATTTGAGAAGGCAATTGTTGTCACCCTTATTTTCGGATCAATCCTTCCAGCCAGTACGTTGGTACTTCCATCATCAAGGAAACTGTTCAACGCTTGCGACTCGGGTAGATTTTTTAGTGCTGTATCATTAACTTGGACAGCAAAATAATTAGCCGTCGTAGACAAGATGAAACTTTTCCGCGAATCCCCCGACATTTCTCACACAGTATAGGTCATCTATTAAACATAATGTAAAGAAGATCACAATCATTAAACTGCTTCTAGAAGAATGCCATGTATTCATACTGTATACATCCTACAGAGCATTCTACATACAGTGATGAAATCACATTTATACATTCAACTGTTTTGAGGACAAGGTAATTCAGTGCATTGGATATTTGTGCAAACATTAGTCACTTTTTATCTCAGTTCCCTAAGGTCAATTTAAAGCAGTGCTTCATTTCTTGAAATGACCTGATCATAAACTTTAATACCTGTCCTTGAATTGTCTAAATTGGACTTTATTTTATCTTATTAGGTCGATAGCACACTCAGAAACAGATCTCAGTATCAGACTTCAACCAAAATCACAAGTAGCCAGAGTAATTCTGTAACATGTACATATAAAACCGGAGGTAAAATGGGTTTAAAACAGCTTTCATCAGCAAAATGTCTCTGCAGCGCAGGGCCATTACCTGGTATCTGCACAGAGAAAAGTGAGCGTTGCTATGTCCCAGCATGATTGATTGAATATTTAGCGTCATTTTTATGCCATCGAGGGCTAACAGACAATCAGTTAACCTAACCACTGTTTCCTGGGATTAACCAGTACTCGAGCACACCCCATCTCCGCAAGTAACTGATAACTTTCCCACTTGAATCAGTGGTGAGAGACGAATGATAATGAGACACAATGTTGTATATCAATCATCACGGAGACTGTTGCCGGGCGGGGGATTTGAACTCACGACCCCTGGATTGATAGTCAGACGCGTAACCAACTGAGATAATCGGGCCCGACTTCCCAGGATGAGAAGTGCAGGGGTTATAAATGACCGATGCATTATATCATGGCTCTTGGAGTAGTTTCCTACAGTAAATACATACTATAAATGTACTGTTGAACAATAACATGTAGATGATAATTATAGTCATCTATCTATCTTTCTATCTTCATAATTAGCCACACACCTTCAAAGGCATAATCAGACAGCTGAGCATCATGTCTTAATTAATATACAGAGCTAGGCTCTTAATAGAATATATGTAGCTCAACAAGATGCGGCATGGTGGTGACAGTCACACACAGTGTCTCAGGTTTTGTTAAAATTTCAAAACTATTTTCAGAGTCATGTCTGGTGAAGAAGTGTCAGGGTACCCCACAAGGAGTGACCTGAAGGCATCCAGGGTATGCGCAGGTACTATGCTTGCTGGGAGAAAATTCCATACTCGCACTGTCCTTGGGAAAAAGGAGTTCTGTTATACGTTCCTGGAACAGCCTGTGTTGTCCGAGTGACACCGCTTTGGAGGTGTTGATGTCTACAACATTGTTGCAGATCTTGTACATCATGGATAGCCGGCTGTGTATTTGAAGCTCTTCGAGGGACTCTCAAATATCATTTATCAGAGACGCATCCTGGGGTCTTCGTAGAATAGTCATTGAAGACAAAGTGGGCCGCTCTATGCTGAACCTGCTCTATGGCTTTGACATGGTTTTGTTGGTGTGTGTCCCAGGCAGTGGCCGCATTTTCGAGTGAGGATTTGACCATGGTCATGCATTCCCTCAGATTTCTGTTCAGCTGGCCTTGCTTGTGATGTTGCTCCGAGGTGAGGTTTTCAATAATTGTGAAGCCAAAATATCTGCTGGTGTCAACTACTGCAAGAGTGTGGTCATGGAGACTGTATTTGGTGTCTACCTTCTTTAGGCAGTGAGAGGTGATTCTGATGACAGTACACTTAGTGGAGTTGAAGCCCAATTGCCATTTTTCCTCCCATTTTTCCAGTGCCGCCAGGTTTTCCTGGAGGAGCTGTCTATCATGGTCATTCTCAATCACCTTGAATACTGCACTGTCATCAGCAAGTAACTTGAATGATGAAGATCTGATCACATCTGGGAAAGATCATTGATGAAGGTTAGGAACTGTAGCTGGCTGAGTACTTTCCCTTGTGGAACTCTAAATTGTATGTTTGCTTTTCCTGACTTAGTACCATAAAGAAAAAAATTGTTGCTTTCTGTTGGTAAGAAAGACTGCATCCATTTTTTTTATGTTTCTCTTACACGGTAGTAGTCCAACTTGTGCAGTAGCCATGCATAGGGAACTGTCAAAAACTTTGGCAGAGTCCAGTAGAATGACATCTACCAGCTTCCCTTTTGCTGGATGGTGATAAGGAGTTGTTTCTCACATGAGTGATGCTTACGAAAACCATGCTGGTTGTCACTCAAAAAGTCATATTGCCTGTTGCACAGTAAATGGGCCAATTATGTTAGCATCTAAGTAAAAAAAAAAAGTTTAAGATATTCATTTGTTTTTGTTTTTTTCTAATACATTTATGTTTTAAGTATGTAAGACAACCGAAGAAGAGATAAGTTTCAACTTAAATTTTAAAAAAAATCTTATATTTCTCTAGGCAGGTAGGCAAGGGGACGGACGTTACAGCTTCATGAGTTATGTTGATGTGTGTGCTTGTTTTTAATGTCTAAGTCTTTAAAATGGGTACATGTATTCATCTTGTGTATCTGTAGTAACACATAAGCAACATTTGAAAAAAATATGCTTTTAAGTATTTTTTTTTACATTTTGTAGATTCTATACGGGCTAAACAAATATAACCATACTTTTATCTTTTCTTTAAAAGATGGTTTTACTTGTTTAATCTGTATAAAATTAACATTAAAATAAAGAAGTAACACAAATATAACATACTATGAACATTTATTACAGTCTCTTTTATGTCAATTTTAATAAATAGCATATGTACAACATAAGGGCTCAGGGGACGGACATTACAATATAAGGGGACGGACGTTACATTAAATGTGAACATCACTCTAAGAGAGATACAATTGTTTGAGTTCATACAATTCTCATTTAGTAAAAGTAATGTGTAAGAGAAATGTAGTTACTTATAATTAAAAAAAAAATGCAATTTCAAAATAGTATTTTTATAATATATTTCAATTAAAATATGCTAATTCATGATTTTGTCATGCATTCATTGAAATTATTCCGTTTGAATTATTGGTTATACTTGGTCATACTATTACACAATATTTGATAATAATGGGACTTGTTTTCAGCATCCAATACCCTTTTTGTCCAAGTTTTAGTAATTTTATAGGAACTTAAAATTGTCTATAGCACAAGGGGACGGACGTTACATTTAAAAGAGATGATATTAAAACTACATTTTAAGGAAACCACTACTAAATTCTAAAACTTTTAAACTAATATATAATTAATCCAAGTAATTTAGATGCAACAATGCTTGTTGTGGATTTTTGTTTCTCTTTTCGGTTTCCTAATTTCTGCTTCAGGGATTCAATGATAGAGAACTGTGTGTTTAGTTTTTTTCGAGTCACTTTTTGGTTTAACACAGCCTGTACAGAGAGACTCTGACTTGACATCTGGCGAGACCGTGGTGTCGTATTTTCAACAAGTTTTTCAATGATTCGCGCCTTCTTAGCTGGAGTTCCAAGCAAAGTTTCTTTAACATGTTTGAATGCTCGAGCCTCACTACTTTTATACTTGTATGTTTTATCACTGTCAACTATCGGGGAATTTGAAACCGATTTCTTACTGTCCTTTGGGTGAACACGGAGTCGAAAATTGTTAGCCTCTTTATCAATCTTTTTCTGGCTGCATAGTAGTTTCATGTCTTCCCTATGTTGTTCATTCCTTTGTCTTTGGTTTTGGGGGTTCGGGGTTCTAGACATGATGGTCTCATTTTTTTGGTGTTGTCTTTGCCTGAATTTACTAACGGTCTGCTGTTGCTGATTTAATTTTCTCTATTAAAGACAGCTTTGAACTTTCTAGGTTGATTTTCAGTAGTGTCCTTCAATTTTTGTCTCTCTGCTTTCTTCCTAGCTACATCTTTTTTCTTAGTTTCTGCATGCTTTTCCTGCAATTATGTTAAAGTAAAATATTACAAAATGAACTAGTGTTTACAATACCTATAATTTGAACAGCATAGATCCGATACTGTTTTTCAATATTTTATTAAATTCAATACTTATGTCTGTCTGTCTGTCTATCTCAACTATACACACAATATATGGTATGTATTTACAGACAGTTTAGTTTACTTATTTAAATAATGTTTTTAACTTATTTTACATCAATTGTGAAAAAAGAGTTATTACATCTTAGACAAATCATGTTCGAAGTCTTCTTGGGTAGAACCAGTACTAAGCGTATGCAGATAAAGTGCAGTAATTACCAAGCAAGAATGATTATAAAATATTAAAATAACCTTTAACTAGCAAACATGATTATAACATATCAAAATAACCCCTAACTACGTAAAAACAACTTAAATGATTTTGCGATCTGTGTAGATGTTGACCCAGATCAGCCATCCATGCAATCTGAGCAGGGTCTACACTGTTTGCTACTCAGTCAATAAATTATAAAAAAACACCCTATAAATCAGGAATAAAGAATGGTCCATTTATAAACCATGTGATGAATAAAGGGATAATATTAAAATAAAATAATCATATAATTACCTTATTAAGCTTCAATTTTTCTTTGGCGGCACTTTTTGTCTCTTTCTTTCTCGTGTTAAGCTTCTGCATCCATTATTGGACGATAAGAAACGAATGATAAGATTTTTATTTCATACCCTTTTAAAGTAAATTTAGATGAAGCCAAGTTGAGCAGTTTTTTTTGACATGCCACTTTGTTATTTATACTGTGTATTCTACCTGCCATTTTACCCCCATTTAACATCATTACCCATTCTAGTTCCCAGGACAAATATGAATTTCTCACCTTTTTAAGAAGTGCCAAATGGAATATAATGTCTACATCTATATTGTACAAGGAATATGCTACTGTCAATCTACCTGACATCCTACTGTGCTCTCCTAATTTCCCCCAAGGACTACATTCATACCATGTGGTAATATACACTGGAGACATAATGCCCCCCTCTGTCTGCATACTGCACACAGTGCCTCCATAGATCACCCCATGTTTAATAACCCCTGGGTTAATGACAGGATGTATGTAATATTACATCATTTTATGGCCTATTGCTAATTTCAACATTTTCAGTTAAATTAGAGGGTTTGTATTAATTGTACATTGCTACTAAAAATCATGTAACGTCCGTCCCCTTTTTGTAACGTCCGTCCCCTATTTTTTAAAGTGAATTTAAACATTCAATTTAAATGCAAATTCTCTTAATTTTTGTTTCCTAAACAAACATGTGTATAAGAAATTTAAGAAAGTACTCTTCCATGAGATTGTAGCTATAAAATTTTATTAAACACCACAATTCATTGATCTTGCATTATGAATTTATTAAAAAAGTATAATATGGTCAATATATATATATATATATTGATTTTTTTTTTTTATTCAAGTCTAAACAGCACACTGCTAACATAAAATACTTTTATAAAGTGAAAAAAAATGTGAAAAGATGATAAAAACATAGATTTATTATTTGTATATATAGGGGGACGGACGTTACGGGGACGGACGTTACATGTCAATTTTACATTTTAGTGTATATTTTCCTTAAGTATGCTCAGACCAAGTTTTATTTAACTTTTTTTTGGACAGTACATGGATATGTATGTCAGCAGGTGAATGTATTATTCTGTTTATCTTTTTGGAAGAATATATGGCGGGGGGACGGACGTTACAGTTTTTTTGTCACAAATTGAAATTTTCTGATGTTAGGTATTTTTTTTACAAATACACTTTTTTAACAGTAAAAATAAAACTCTCCTTTTGAATCACATACAATAGCAAAGCATAGGAAGGAAAATAAACATTCATTTAGTACATATTCATATATTTATGAATAAATAAGAGAACAAAGGTTTTAATTTAATTTTTTCCATTACGAAGTAGTGGTATCGTTCAAAAGTCTACATAAGAAAAACGACTTAGTTGATTATGAAAAGCCATACATCAAAATAAAAGTAATTAAAATATCTATTGATAAATTCTAATAAAATGGGTAAATGAGCAACTAAAGGAATTTTATGTGTATTTAAATAATGGGTAAATTTTAGATGCTAACACATTACGCCCTAAAACAGTTGTTTTGAGCCATTAAAAGCGCTCTTAAAAAAAATCATGGATTTTTGCATGAAAAAAAAAAAAAGTACACTTAGGTAATTATGTTATGTTATAGAAATAATGGTTTAATTTAGAATTTAACACATATATATTTTTTTTTATTCATTTACCTGTTTTTTTAAAAAATTGGCCCATTTACTGTGCAACAGGCAATATCATCTGTATACCTAATACCGCAATATACCTATTACAGTGAATTCCCATATAACAACAATATCCCAGACATGTGTAAAGCTCCAACTTCTGTTAGTGTCAACATTTGTTTACATTTATTACTGGCAACTGTTTATTACTCAGCGCACTTAAGTTACTTTATTACTGTTTATTACTGATGGCATTATTGACAAAATTTAAGAGTTGCAGTAATTGGTATGACGAGTATACTTGTCAAAGTGCTGCATAACATTGCTGTTTACTATATATTCCAAGAGTTTGCATGGACGTCAAGGACACTGGTCTGTAGCAGTTCTATAGCAGCTACATTCAGGATGAAGGCTGAAATCTCATCTGGTCCAGTGGTATTTCTTGTTGGCCTTTCATCTCCTGTATTGCACTTCTTTCTGCAGTCTCTTGTACCCGACTATGTCCCACTTAATAATAATAATTATGATGTGCTAATGTCTGTCAATAGCTATATATAGCTAAAGTTGTCTGTCTTATATATGAAACTGCCTATAAATAAAATGGTGTATCTGGTATCCATGAAACGAGAATAAGACTGAACAATCTCAAAAATTACCCCACCCACTAAATATGCATAGATATCAGAAAATATGTGATATTTTGCAGAATACGTTAAGTCAACTGAAAAAATCATTGTTGCCACAGTTTCACACAATTGTATTTAACTATATTTCGTTATCAACTTTAGATAAATCATACTTCTGATAGGTAGTTAATGAAAAATATCCTGTCGGTGAATCTTTAACTATGTCTGCTTCGGAATGTACTTGCCAATTTATAAAAGAGAATTTGTGATTGGTTGTTGGTGACGCTTTTATAATTAGACCAATGAACTAAGTTGTTTTAAAAATGTAAAGGGAATTACGCTCATGCGCATTTACAATATCCGGCTATCACTGTAATTTGCGTATTTCTGCAAAACAAAAGCGATTATCAAAGTTCTTCTAAAATTGGAAGGTAAATTTGACATTACAAAACTATGAAGAATACTTTGTGTTGTCTGCTTTTCTAATTTATTTTTAATCATTTTGCTACGATTTAGTATAGGGATACTTTATATCAATACCCCACCCATCATGAAGATCTCACCCGAAGGCCGTCGATCATGTTTCAACACAGTTTATGGAAACATATATGCTTTACCAGTATCAATAAGAAAAACTAATCTTTTCTGAGAATAACAACATTATGTTTTTTAATACTTGACAATAACTCAACGAAACGTAAGTACATTAACATCTGTAAGCATGTAAAGAACAAGAAAATATTCGTCTTGTGGAGACTAAAAGTATTCGGGGTCTCCAACAAATTGATACTATTAAATACACAGAGCTATAACTGTAATTCATAACCAAAATATGCCAAGACAGAACTAGGTTAATCTGGCATCACCAACAATTTGACACTTTATTTACCGTACTGGCATACAAGTCATCGAAGCAGATAACAAAGCCATCTGGGGCTTAACAGTTCCCCTATACTAAAAAAAACTTGTAATCTGAACATATTTCAAAGAGTTTGGTTTCAATTGATCAATCAAAACGTCTCACTTATCTTCAATTTCTATCTTCTTATTTTGAAGTTTGGAACCAGCTACCTTAGCGGTACCTGCAGAACTACCATAACTCTACTAGAGAGTTGTTGTCAAGAAGTTATTTAGGCGAACAGGGTCTGCATTTGATACTTATGCTGATTATTGAATTTTAAAAATATGAATTTGAGTATTGATGACATTTAAATTACAATTTTACAATGATTTTTATTAAGAATTAAGATAAACTTATAAAGTTTTCAGAGTAAATTTTGCCATAACATATTGTTTTTGTTTCTAAGTTAAGATAAAATCCAATTTCAATTAGTTCAGATATCGATCAAAATCCTAGGTGTCTGGTAAGTTGTTTTGTTATTATATAAACAGTGTCTGTACATATACGTATGATGTAAAATTATAATAGTCAGACACAGCATTTATATGAAGTTAAACTGACTTTGTATTTATATAATTCAAGTCCAAACAGCAATTCTCTTTTGTAGTGACCCCTGCTTATATAGACGGGCATCTGTAACACGCTGGATGCTAACAGGCAATTATCAGGACATCTCTTCACTAGATTAAACTCACTGGTATGTATGAAGAACAGTTACTACTGATATTCAAAGCCATTGACTAATTATATACTGGTGGATTATGTCTCTCCCTCTCAGGAAAACATATATATATATTACTTTTCCCCTCTGCAGGGTTCTCCAGAGGAAGGAATGCAAGCGCTGGGGAATTAAGTCGAAACTTGCTGAAGAGGATTAATGTCACTGTTCAGTCTAGTTGCATGTATACAAATCTCTGAAAATATATTACATGGTTGCTGGAAAGGGTCAGTGTATGGTCTAGTTGCTGGAAAGGGTCAGTGTAAGGTCTAGTTGCTGGGAAGGGTCAGTGTAAGGTCTAGTTGCTGGAAAGGGTCAGTGTAAGGTCTAGTTGCTGGGAAGGGTCAGTGTAAGGTCTAGTTATTGGAAAGGATCAGTGAAATTTCTAGTTGCTGGAAAGGATCAGTGTAAGGTCTAGTTGCTGGAAAGGATCAGTGTAAGGTGTAGTTGCCGGAAAGGGTCAGTGTAAGGTCTAGTTACTGGAATCGATTGGTGTAAGATGTAGTTGCCGGAAAGGGTCAGTGTAAGATCTAGTTGCCGGAAAGGGTCAGTGTAAGGTTTAGCTGTCAGAAAGGGTCAGTGTAAGGTCTAGTTGCCGGCAAGGGTCAGTGTAAGGTCTAGATGCCGGCAAGGGTCAGTGTAAGGTATAGTTGCCGGCAAGGGTCAGTGTAAGGTCTAGTTTGCGGCAATGGTCAATGTAAGGTGTAGTTGCCGGAAAGGATCAGTGTATAGTCTAGTTGCTGGAAAGGTTCAGTGTAAGATGTAGCAGTGTATGGTCTAGTTGCCGGAAAGGATCAGTGTAAGGTGTTGTTGCCAGAAAGGGTCAGTGTAAGGTGTAGTTGCTGGAAAGGGTCAGTGTAAGGTCTAGTTGTTGGCAAGGGTCAGTGTAAGGTGTTGTTGCCGGAAAGGATCAGTGTATGGTCTAGTTGCTGGAAAGGATCAGTGTAAGGTGTAGTTGCAGGCAAGGATCAGTGTATGGTCTAGTTGCTGGAAAGGATCAGTGTAAGGTGTAGTTGCCGGAAATGGTCAGTGTAAGGTGTAGTTGCTGGAAAGGGTCAGTGTAAGGTGTAGTTGCTGGAAAGGATCAGTGTAAGGTGTAGTTGCCGGAAAGGATCAGTGTAAGATCTAGTTGCCAGAAAGGATCAGTGTAAGGTCAAGTTGCCGGAAAGGATCAGTGTAAGATCTAGTTGCCAGAAAGGATCAGTGTAAGGTCAAGTTGCCGGAAAGGATCAGTGTAAGGTCTAGTTGTGTGTTTTCGTTTTGTATTGTGGATTGATGATTTATTACAAAGTTATTGCCCTTTTCATATTTTTTTTAAATTAAAAATCTTATATGAAGGGTAGACAATATTACCTCTTTGACGTAAAACAATTTTTTGTTAAATATTAATTATTTACTGTTTTGATATTATACCAAATGGATTATTTCCAACCATAACAAAAGGTTGGGATATTTACTCAGCATTTTCCATTTGTTTGTTCATTCTTCTCTTTGATTGTTTGTCTTTAATGCAGTGTGTCAAGAAAAATAGAGATACATATGTCTTAAAGATATTATGTTTAAATGTATACAGAACATCTAATTATCATTATGACTGAAATAAAAAATATTTGAAATTTAAAATTTGCCACAGAATGATATTTTTATTAATAAATATCACACACACATTTCTTGATGTCAAAGACCTGTATCAATAATACATACATTATTTTTTTAAACTTAACAGAACATAAAGGTGATGGCTCTTTATACATCACGACCCGTATCCATAGCACATCTCACTCAAGCTTGAAGTCCATTTTAGTTTATACTAATTGATTATCGCTAGTTAACATTAGTATTCTTACTGGTTTCACTATCTTTCTGTTTTGATTTTAAGCATTTTGTCTTTAAATTTTAAGTGCAAATATTATTCATAGTTTACTAATGATCAGAAGCAGTTTTAAAATGTCTAATAAGAACATACTCAGTTTAATATACTTTGTAACTATGGTATAGATAACGGTAACCTCAGTTACTTTTTATATTTTGAAAAATGGTATTAAAACACATTAAGAACAAAACCAAAAGTTATATATATTTATCATTTATTTGAATTTTTATCCACATGATTCTATATTATCAGTGAATAAGCTATAGCTGTGCTATAATGATACCATTATTTTGTAGAGTTTACTAGACCCATCCCTTCCACCTACTACTGGCACAAGTAGCATTCTTACAGCAGATGAGATGCCGATTCGGCGGAAACGATCATCTCCAACCATGGACGACTCGCGGTCCAAGAAAGCAAAATATGGACAGTGGTATTATCAGCCTTTTTATATACATTTAATGGGAGTATACGCTTTTACACAATGATTACAGTTACATAATACAGTGATAATATATTAGGTAATCATCAAAGATTTTTCCATTCATCTGTTGATGGACATGTTTTATACCTTTAAGGTTTCAACTCATCTTTGAAAAGGTTGGAGAATTATGTTTTGCTTACCTGGACTAAGAAAACATGACTTGATTGTATACTGAAAGGATAAAGAAACGTGGGGTGAATTTCAGAACCAAGTTATCAAACTATTGTATTAAAGTGATGCTATTATACATTTTTATAAATATAGGTATTTCATACATGATTTTGTCAATAGTAATGATGATAGTGACTCATTCATAAACAAAATACCATTACATGCATATTCTAAAACTGTAAATATCACTAGCAATAGTTTGATAATACAGCTCTGAAATACACCCAGCGTTTCTTTATGCTTTCATTATTATGCCCCCACCATTTTCAATGAGGGGGCATATAGTATCACCGCTGTCCGTATGCACGAAAATGGTTTCCAACTAATATCTTAATTTTTAATGAACAGATTTAAACCAAATATGGTGTGTGACTTCATGTTCAGGTAATACAGGCCAAGGTCTTATTTCGTTCCAGTCTTGTGATTTTTGATGGAGTTATGTCCCTTTTTGGACTTAGATTATTGACATATGTCAAGAAATTGGTTTCCACTGGATATCTCTTGAAGGATTGGATGGATTTGATTCATATTTGGTAGAAAGATGTATGGGTATAAACTACAGCCTATTAATAAGGTGTTCAGGGCTCTGATTGGCTGATAGTTTCCGACCTCTAAATTCTTTATTTATGGACTGATTTTGACGGAAGTTTATATTTGGTTTTATATTAACAAGACCCAGGTCAAGTTCGACAATGGATGGAATTGGCGCATATTAATTAGGTGATCTGGACTCCGATTGGCTGACGGTTTCCGACCTCTAAAATCTTTATTGATGGACCCATTTTGATGAAACTTGATATTTGGCTTTATATCAACAAGACCCAGGTCAAGTTCGACAATAGACGGAATCGGCATATATTAATTAGGTGATCTGGACTCTGATTGGCTGAGGGTTTCTTGCGATAGTCAAACTTGCTGAATTTTTGCAATAAGTGCCTGCTACAATGTAGTTACACAGCAGGGGCATCTGTGTCCCATGGACATATTTCTATTATTTATTTTGTGCAGCATAAGGTGGTCAGGGTTTCCTTAAATAAGAAGCAATTTATTAGAAAAAATGAGGACATTTTATACAAATACCATTGTTGGAATTGGACAGGGGTACTGAATTTTACACATTTGATTACTTTTTAACAGGCCAAGACGGGGACAGAGCAGTAGTGCGGAAGTTTTCAGCTCCAAACAGTGTATAGCATGGTTTCACGAGTATACAAGTATGTAGTACATAGATTGTAACAATTTAAATATTTAATCTTTGTTCTGAGAAGTTGACCTGCATGGCCCGAGGGTGATCTGTTATCTAAGGATGATTTACTTCTCACCGCTGTGGTTGTAGGTTTAAATCCAGATCTGTCAAAAACTTTGTCAGAAAGTTTGTCAGTTGCTTGCTGAAGGTTGGTGGGGCTTCCCAGATACATTCTGAAATCTTCCACCTCCTGCGATTTAGTATTTGGTCAGCAAAATTAAAGAATTTTGTACTACAGTGACAAAATATGTGAAATATACTAAGTTAAAGTAGTCATGATATATCATGTTTGATATAAATGAGCGTTTTACTAATAAGATAAAAAAAATATTGACGATATCGATAAGGACTTTTTAACCCCAATCATTCCGAAGGTATAGTTTGCACACTCTCATAGTTACAAAATTGTATTTAAGTACATAACATGGTAATAACAAATTGACTAATATTTCTTTTTATATTTTGTTAATTTAATGACAGTTTAAAATTAAACAAAGTAAGTTAGCATTTAAGGAAGTAATGATTAAATTGTATTAAAATGATATTCATTTGTATATTATTTGAATGCTCTAGTTTTATTTTCATCAGGCCCTGATGAGGATACCCTGGGACCAGAAGGAATGGAGAAATTTTGTGAGGATATTGGCGTAGAGCCAGAAAATGTAAGCTGAATCTTATTTCTCCTTTGGCCTATCTACTGGTAATTCAGACTTCAGTTGTTTTTTTGCCCAGTGTACAAGTACTTGATAAGGATTGCATTCAGGTTAAAGTCAATGTACCCTTTAATATTTAAAAAAAATATCTGCAAAATAACTTCAGATTCTTTGCACCACTCTGGCTTAGATTATTTGTTGGTGTTCTTGGATCGAAATATCTTTTACCCAGATACAAAACTTCCTCGTCAAAGAGCTTGATTTTCATTGGGCTTTCTTTGGGCAAACCAAAGTCAATCTTTTTAAAGGATTTCCTTGTCAAAAATGACCGCAGCAGTGATTTGGTGATAGAGCATCCACCTCACATCCCTGGCCAAGTCATACTGAAGACTTGAAAAATGGTACTGGAGGCTTCCACACTTAGCACTCGGTATTTAGAGGATAGTTCTTGATCTGTTCTGTGACTGGATGGGATATGATACCATGTGTCTGTGGCATGATACTCCAGTGTGGCAGAGCTTAGAATACTGTCTCAACTAGACACGATCCTGATATGACTGAAAAACTGTTGAAAACGACGCTAAACACCAATATGCTTGCCTTTTTTTTATCAACGGCCATAGTCGGGTCATTTTTTGCTAAAGGAAAGTCAGCTAATACCCAATATGATGAATATTCTTTCATTGATTATAGCTCATACCTTCTTTTTTCAGATTGTGATGTTATCCCTTGCATTTAAATTAGACGCCAAATCCATGGGCTTCTTCACCTTAGCAGAATGGTTGAAAGGGATGACTGAGTTACAGTGAGTTCCTATTTACTGCCTTAACATTTTTTACACAAAAAGGATATTGGTAGTGAAAATTCTTTATAAATTTATTGTTCTTTAGTATATAATAAATTTACATTTTCAGGACGTGATAAAATATACACTTAAAAATTTTCATTGGCATCTTACTATAAACTGGCTGAGGGACTGCTTAATATAATATATTTAATATTGTTTTCTTACTTTTCCGCTTTTGTTAACAGGCATTATTTGTACATTAGGCAGGCCATCCTTAAAAAAATGTTTGCCATGCTCAAACATGTGGGTATGCAGATAGCTTTTTTTGGTGGCCAGAAGATTGATGTACAGCATGGTGTCTCATTATCATTCATCTCTCATCTGTGATTCAAGTGGGAAGTTGGTTACTTGCAGAGATTGGTGTGCTCAAATAATATTCAAGGATTCCAAGGAATAGTGGTTAGGATAACTGATCATCTGTTAGTCCTCGATGGCATGAAAATTATGCTAAGCATTCAATCACTCAATCAGAACCCTTAAAGTGCTAGACACAGGTTTATTATGTTAAAGATATACATGTAAAATTCACATTGAAAGTCATACATGTATAAAACATAAATACTTATTGGTGTGATTACTATTGGGTTACTGTATGACATAGAGAGCTGCTGTATTACAGATGTGATTGTACGACCAAGGTGAGACAGAAGTTTGACTACCTCCGATCAATACTAGAGGATCCAGTACAGTTTAAAAATATATACAGATATGCATTTGATTTTGCAAGAGTAAGTCTGTGTTCATTATTCCATTAAAAACATATAATTATTTTGAAATATTTATTTGATGTATTTTTATTTAAATTTCAGTATTACTCATCAGATGAGAAAAAATTCAAACATTGGAACCAGATATTGCTCTTTTTTCTTCTCTTTATAAAAGTCAGGCCTGGCTAACACAGTCAGTTACATGGGGGGCTGTCCATCCCGGGTTTGTGAGTTAGAATCCACGTCCAGTCACAGTCTCTGTTATGATTGGTCAGCTTTCCCTATGGCCATGAGTCTCCCATCTTTAAATATGTGAGGAAGTTATACAGGAACAGTGGTTGTGTGTGCTGACCACCATTATATAGCTGTTCGACTGTTGTCTTGACTAATTATCCAGCGGTCATGAGTTGAATCCCCATTCTGCCACGCTCTCCATGATGATTAATATATGACATTGAATCTCATTGTTGTCATTGCTGATTCAATTGCAATAAGAAATGGGCTTTTCAAAAGTTATTCCAAATAATTAATATAAATAAATAATCTGCAATCTGTGTTTAAAGTCTCATAATATGGGGGAAAAAAGACCCCCAATTTCAAAGTGAGAGAGAAAACACTGATTACATATTAGTTATTAATTAGTGGTCATTTTTTGGTATACATAAGCATGATTAGTTAACCCATTAATTCATGTAGACGCCTTTGGACACCTCTAATATAGACGCCTTTGAACATCTCTAATATAGACGCCTTTGGACACCTCTAATATAGACGCCTTTGGACACCTCTAATATAGAAGGCTTTTGAATTATTGGGTGAATTATGTATATATTAACTGACAGAGTGGACGTTACGAGCAATCTGAACTCTTCCTGCACTGTTTTCAAAGGCCTTCTGTGATTGGTGCGGGAAAACGCGTATCTATAGAGTAAAGGGTTAAGCATATCATGTGTGTGTTTTGTACATGTAGTCATTTCATAATGTTGCTGTTCTATGTAACTGCAGGATAAAGATCAAAGAAGTATGGACATAGACACAGCCAAGGCCATGTTAACGTTATTACTTGGTAAACAGTGGCCATTATTTGGTTCCTTCCATCAATATTTAGATGTAAGTAGCATCATGTGTCGTATTTGTGAAAAATCAGTCAAATCTTTTGACCCCATTTTTGGGACATATTAATTTGAGTCAAGGAGAGTACTTTACTAAGATGTAGGACTTTTTGGTCTAGTGGTAGAGCACTGATCCTATGCCAGGGTTATATGTGGTGTCCTTGAGCAAGACACTTTTCAGCATATGCTTAGAACTGGTTCTAACCCGAAAGACTTTGAGTGTGATTTCTTGTTTCACAATCAAAGTAAAATAAATAAGTTTAAACTAAACTTTTTGGTCTGCGAATGGTAGAAATAGTGAAATTTAGGTCAAACGTTATAATGTAAGTCTATGGAAAATACAGTGGTGGTGGCTGACCTAAAAGAAACCTCACACTTACCTTTTGTGTAAGGCTGTTTTTAGAGTCGCGAATTCTGATGACTGTTTACAGCAAATATTTCCATTCGCAACTTCTTGTGTTGTTTATAGGGGACCTGTCTGTAATTTTGCAGCGCCACTGACCATTATATTGGGAAGTTGGGATTTATTACAATGATGATGTTCAGCGGGAGCACAGTTGAAATAGTCTGGTACCCTGTCCAAATACATTCCCTACACTCATTACAAAGAGGGTGAACATTGGAATAAAAAGAAAAAAATTTGTGACTGACTGCAGCCAAAACGCATATTGAAACATATATCAAATTCTAAAAATGCATTTTACGCAGCAAATAATGTATAATCTGACATGAAGAGATAAGACGTATGTAACTTTTACAATAATGGGATATTGTAGGATAGACAAATAGCAGAGTTACAAAGGTGAAATGTTTCGGTTCCCACAAAGAACTATTAAAAAAGAAAGTAACATTTACACCCATTGCACGAAGAACAAACGACAAATTTCAGACTAAGAGTAATGGTGGTTATACCCTTCCATAGTTATGGACATACTCAGTTGATTCTCATTTTATTGTCAATAAAATATGCATACTTGATGGTGAGAATATGGAGCTTAACCTGTCTACTTTCACCCGCGCTTGGAAAGTAATAGCTATTGATAGGGGCAAGCGTTTATTGATGCCAAGAAAAATAAGCAAGAAGAAAAATAATTATTCTGAGCATATAATGAAATGCATACTCCAGACAAAGTAATTAAAGGATGTGTAAACCAAGGTAAGGTAATATGTTACAGGATGGTCAAAATGTGCCAAAAAGTGATTGAAACAAGAAAATTGCCATTCGTGGTAAGATTTCTTAAGAAAATGATTGTAATGTGACTCAACTGTATTTTTTATTTTTTGTGAAAAAATACAAAATGCCTTATGTGTAGTCGGAAATCGGCACCCCATATGTTCAGAGGTCTACCATAGAAAGACATCTTTCCCTGTCTTACACAATTCCTTCTCTCTATGTAAAGAATCCCCAATGCATGTAAAATTCAAACATTTATATATGATAAATTATCCAAAGACTTGAGTGCATTGCTGCTGATAGTGTTTTCACTCTAAAGCCTAAAGGGGAAAAATGATGAGTGAAAATAGTTGCTGTACATGTATTTTGAAAAAGAAATATTCACTCACGCAAATTTCCAAAATATCAGTTTCACTCACATAATTTTATTTATTATCTGGAGTACTGTTATAATATTTGTATGTACAATTACAATTTGATAATACATTATAGTACATTATGCATATTATAGTACCATTTTTGTATATTTTTGGACTTACTAGTGCAAAAAAAGGGTGTGATTTTAAGAAAGCTTGTACAATATACATGTAGTAAATGGTTTACTCCCAGTTTTTTGTTTCTTTATAAACTGGGATCTCCTATGGCAATATGGTCTGTGACTTTCTTTCAAGATTACCTACATATTATTTTGTGATTAGAGCCAATTTAGGTACAAAGATATTAAAAACACTCAAGAGATATAAAAATGCAACATGTTTAGCATGAGTGTATATATATCCGTGTCGTATCATAGTTGTTGCCTGTTGGTTTTATTTGTGGTTTACTTGTCCAATGAGATGTTGCTGAATAATTTAGTACCACATCCTGCATTGGTGTCAATTTTGTCATTTCCCATTCCCCTCTGAACTGTGTTGCATTTTTATATCATGTAAGAATCACATATATATGTGAAGAGTTTATAGATTAATATTCTTGATGGATTAAGTACATAGATAAACTAATGTTCAATGTAAAAACTGTTATAAAAATGTCTAGAGGGAAGTGGAAAATTAACAGATATTTCCATGTAATAGCTAGTGTTCATTTACTAAAAATTTTATAATTAAGAAACCCAAAGGGAGCCACCGTAGGGAGTGACCTAAATTGTTAAATTTTTACTAAATGAACGCTAACTGACTTAATGTTCATCGCCATTTGTCGTCATTTGACTGACTCTGGACAGTGGCACTGCTATGGTGAAAGCAGAGATGATTGACGTTTTTAAGTTGATGTTTGCTCAGATTGTCTCTAAGCATATCTTAAGCGACTGTAGTTTATACATGACTCTTTCAGAATTGAATCAAGGGCGAAGTCTGTGCAATGTGCAGTGATGACTGAACTTCTAAATAATTCAGAACGAGCTTAATTATTGAATTATTTTGTAGACTGTTTTAACAAATAAGAGCGACACAATTTTGAATATTGAAGCGATTCCATCGGTTGTCAAATGAGGTTAAACACTAACAATGCATAGCTGCTAAAACAAACATCTTATGTAAACATTGTTTTTGCAAAAAGTAACTTTGATTTATTACCAGAGTCAAACTAAAGAGAGCATTTTTCAACTTCATTTTACTCGCAAAGAACATATTCTTCTTAGATTCATGTATAATAATATACCATTCATATTTTCTATATATGAAACTTTTTTTTCAGCAATCTAAATATAAAGTGATAAACAAAGACCAATGGTGTAACATATTAGAGTTTAGCAGAAGTATAGCTCCAGATCTTAACAATTATGATGAGGATGGAGCATGTAAGTACCAAAAGTAGATGTGCTGTTAAAAAGTTTATTGTCTATGTTTCCATTTTAAAAAAAAAAATCTGATTTTAACATCTTGAAAAAAAATGGCTGTGACCTGGAATTTTGTTATCTTTTATGCTGAATAATATACATCAACAGGACTGGAAAAATTCCACTCGTCAGCTCACCATGATGAGTGGACATTTGGTCAGGACGATTAGAATTTAAGAAACTGACCGGAATATTCTTTGATTTGAAGCATTCAATGAAAAATGTTGGAAAAGGAGGACGAGTATCTTTATCAGAAATTTTAAGCCCCGATCAAGTTGAATACATATAGTATTTAACCCTTTACTTCATATAGACGCCTTTGGACACCTCATATAGAAGGCTTTTGAATTATTTGGTGAATTATGTTTATATTAACTGACTGAGTGGAAAACAGTGCAGGAAGTGTTCAGATTGCTCGTCACGAGCAATCTGAACTCCTCCTGCACTGCTTTCAAAAGCCTTCTGTGATTGGTGTTGGAAAAAGCGTATCTATGGAGTAAAGGGTTAACTGATAAAAGACGGAAGTTATCTGAAGAAAAAAGATTTTAAACTTGAATATTTCTGTAGATTTTAAGTTAATAAGAAGCATTTTACATTTAGAAGTGTTATTACTCACTGTTCATATTTACTGATAGAGCTGCGCTGTAAAGCCGCAGTAAAACCGGAATACTGCAGTGTTTAGTTCACCTGTACATACCGTACTGTAGTACTGTTAAGGAGTACCAGTTTTTCGGCAATTTCCGTGACCGAGTGTTTACGGAAATAACCAAAGTGAAAAGTGTTATATTTTTGTGTCTGTTAATTCCAGAAAGTAATGTTTTAACTTCTTTAAGTTTTTGTTCGTCTTAATTGTAAAAGTAATGCATTATCATGCCAGTTTTACGTGGTATTTATGTTACTATTGAAAATAGATACTCGTACATGATATCATAATCTACATTGATCGTTATAAAAATGGCAGATGAACAAGCATGGCAAATCTGATATTTGGAGACAGTGTATTTTTTTACTTTTAGGGGAAGGGGGTCAGTGCCTTTTGAATGGGGAAAAATGAGTATTTGGGGGAATTTTATAGGTTGTAAAATATAATTAAAAAACAAAAGAACTCATTAGTATGTACTGGGTATATATAAACAGTTCCCTGTTGTTCATTGTTTTAAACTGTTAAACTAGCTTTAAACCCCACTTAAAAAAAAAGATTCTGACATTAGGGGGGAAAAAACTACTAATTTGAGGGGGAAATGGGGCCGAAATTTGCCAAATATTTGGGGTGAAAAAAAACCATAGGAGATATCATGGCCTTAAGAAACGACACTGTATACCATGATACAATTTCCACGGTTTTCACTGAAAATACTCTGTATACCCCAGTACTTTTTCTCGCTGTACCCACCTCTTCTAACTGAACCACAGCAGTTTTATACATTTATGTTTTATATTGCTTCAGGGCCAGTTTTATTAGATGAATTTGTGGATTGGTACAAAGAACAACGGTCAATGGCTAGCTGATATATAGGGAACCAGCTGATATACTGGGAACCAGCTGATATACAGGAAACCAATCTATTTTTTGGAAAACAAGGGAGGTTACTGGCAATAATTGGACATGATTTGCCATAGTTATCTAGGATTGTGATAAACTGTCTTTCCATATAAAATTGGTGCCAGTATGCATTTGCAGACATTAACAATATGTGTTATTAAGCCAATACATATATGTTCATGTAATATCAGCACATATTGTGCATATATTGTGTTATGAATTATGTATGAGTAGGCGGACATAGAAGAGGGTCCAGAATCTTTCATCATCATCATCATTGACACACAGATCATCTCATCATTGTAACTATGGTGATGGTGAATAAACAAAGGAATGACAGTCAAGTCTAGAAAATTCAACAAATAAAAAAATGATTTCACTAAAGTGAGAGATATAGAGAAAGAAAAAACTAAAACCGAGAGTTTTACTAAACTTCTTGAAGTGTTAAGTTTAAAGTCGAGATTTAAGTCAGTTTATTGAGATTGAAAATTTGTATTTGAGGAGTTACAAAAACAACAACATTAAGTTGAATTTTAAGTCAGATTTTAGTTGTAATATAATGAAGGCTCATCTTTTAAACAGTTTCGCCGTTTCATTTAATAGTCCTTATTAAAAATGTAAAACTAAAATATGCCCCATCTCCACCTTGGTGGGGACATAAAAATCTGTTAAATGTCTAAGTACTTGTGTAACAGATTTTCTATGCCCAGCGTTTCTAAAGCATGCTGGTATTGAAGCGGATAAAGTGTTTGCTGATTATGATGGAGGTCGCGGGTTCAGTGCTATGCTCAGCCCAGTGGCCTTTCAGAAACAACACTCGGTACTGGTTATACCCAGGAAACGGTCTCAAGAGTGAGTCGTATATAAGTACTGAGCTTTCTTCTCAATAGAACTAAATAAATTAATATAAACAGTAATACTTAAACAGGTAAATAAAGACATGGTTTTATTCATTTCTTCTATACATTTGACCGTTCTATACATTTGTAAGTTCTATACATGTATATGATCTATACATGTTCTATACTTGTGTTAACATTGTATACATGTGTACGTTCTATATTTATGTACATTCTATACATATGTACATGTTCTATACATGTGTAAATGTTGTGTACATGTTCTATACATGTGTACGTTCTATTCATGTGTACATGTTCTATACATGTGTACATATGTATTTTCTTTACATATGTACATGTTCTATACATGTGTTCATTCTATACATGTATATTAATAATGATTTTCCAGCCGACAATTGCTTTTAAATTTACTTTCCACTACAAGTACATGTATATGTTTGTTTTAGATAGTTACAGTTTTAGGATCTATGGAATGAACATTGTCGAAACCTTACGTTTAATCCTGCAAATGTGCTACAAAACCTGTATTTACCTAAAAATCCTATTTATTTAAAGTTTTGTTTTTGCCTTAAACCTATTTAGAAAAGTGTCTATTTTATTGTTCATTAATCAAACGTACGTTGTGTATTGTGTGAAACATTATTTAAAAACATATTTCCTATGCCATATACTAATAAGCATTATTTTAATTAAAAAATAAAATGTATTACATATTCACAAAAGATTTTGTGTATTTTTTGTTTTGAAGATAAAAATCCTCTGCCAAGAATTTTTTATTTTTTGGAGAGTCTTGCTTTATAATGCAAAACGGGTTATATGTTATCTCCAACGTGAATTGTCACATGTTTTTTTCAGACTTTCAAATGTGTATTTTCTTTACTACAAATCTGGCACAGAGACTTCTTTTCTCCTGAGTGAGTAATGACATGGTTCCTTACAGCGGCTGTAGATGTAAAACATTAAAAGACCTTGTTGGCATGTAGCCTACTTCCTTAGTGTTTCTGGTTTGGTTTGACCGCATGGTGAATCTCATGTCACACATTTGACAGTCATGTGGCTTAGGTGTGTCACTTGTAGTTAAAACCATAATTTTTAATTCAGTCTGTCAAAAATACTTGGTTGTGTTGTATTTGATACTCTCTCGGCTTGTAGCTGAAAATGGATATGTTCAAATTAGGGCCTGGTAAATCAATCCAAAATACACTGATTTTAATTTTAAAGGGAGGTTATTAGTAAAAAAAGGCTATAAATGTTTTAAAAATTTTTTTTTATTAAAATCAATGAAAAGAATCTCATGATCATTAATATATAAAATATGAATGATTTGGTATGTCAAATTGGAGTAGTAAACTTGAAACGAAATCCCCATTCTAAAACTAGACCTATGATCTGTGCATCATCATTCAAACTCATTCAATTTTTTCTTTATTAAACCTGTTTAATAACGGATCAAAACGAAATCATGTGACTCATTTAATATGTCACAAAACGTGTTTTAATTTTAAGAGGTAAATTTATTTTTGTTCATTACCCAAGCAACGAAACGCATTTCAATATATATTTTTCGGCATGTTTAAATACCGTATATTCCCTAATTAACGCCCCCGGGAGCATTACATTTAACAAGGTGGGGGCGTTTATAAAAGATAAAAAAAGCAAATTTAACAACAGTTAAAAATACAATAAAACCAATAAAGCAATGAAAAAACCTTAAAACCGGTTTAAATCTCCGAAAAAGTGGTTCAGAATTATTTGAGAGTAAATGAAATAATCGACATAGGATGAAAAAAAGCTGAAAATCTGTATGAAATTACTAGTCTGCGTACTGTAATATCCGAATTTATGGTCATTGTACTCTTCATTTTAAATCACTTGGACGCTTGCTCTTATTAACGTGGAACAATGAGCTTTCAGCGTACACAGACTAACCGTATTTTCCGATGTTTTGTAATGTTTTAATCGGCAGACAGTGTTTTTACTAGTATTAAACAGCAAATATGGGGAAGTATTTGTTCAACCAAAAGTGGTTTAGTGGTCACCCAAAATATAAACAATGGGTTAAAGAGTTCAAAGGTAATAAACACTCAGCTAATTGTTGTCTGTGTAACAAAATAATCGATCAGGGAAAGATGGACGAATACGCACTCAAATCGCATATACGTTTTATTTTTTAAATTTTCCAGAAAAATAGGTGGGGGGCGTTTATTAGAGTGGGGGCGTTTATAAGGGAATATACGGTAGATATCCTTTAGTCAATATGGGGTGAGTGATTAAAATAATGGTTCAAGCCAATTTTGAAATTGTAAAAAATCCTAACATATTCCCTTTTAAAGAAAACAATAAAAAGGCTTGTACAAACTAAACACCACAGAATAAGACAGTGTAATTTATTCCCAATAGATGTTACATTAATATGGTATATGTAGTTTTTAAAAGCAAGATTGGAGCTGCTTCTCTGACAATTCACGTCAAAAGAATGCTAACACAAATATGGGCATATATTGAACAGTATTAACCTAAAAGTAGAAATGTGGGAGTTTAGGGTGAGTGGGGTGGGGGAGGGGGTCATGCGTCTGGGATTTTTAAAAGAGTAGGTCCGTCATTGCATTTGGGGATTAATTAGCACTAACCTGAATACAATTCACTCAGATCATATATACAGGGGGTATTCAGTGTAGCTGCATATTGACGCAGACCCTATAAAAGTCAGTTGTCCTGGACAAATGCTTCAAAAATCATTTGTACAGCGCTGCAATCTGCAAACAGCATAAACAATGTAGTAAAATAATGATTTTGATGATTTTAAATAAAACGTTTCATAGAGTATTTCTAAAATGAATATATACTGAAAAAGATACGTTTTATGATCACTTTGTTTTTTATAACACAAGTGTGATTGAAGTGTTAAACTAGATTGGTACAGATTTTTAGTTGAGTGTTTTGTACCAGGAGGACAATCCTATTGTTTTGTGGTTGTTTTCCAGGCTGAGTAGCATTTCTGTTTCACAACATGGTTTTATTTTATAAGTAACGCAGTTTTTTTAAATGAATTTCTCATTAGATACATATGATTTGGCAAAACATGCCCATTTTGATACTTTGAAAGGTATACATTGATATTTAAGCTGTATTTCATTTTGCGCTATCACTATATACTTGCACTGAAGTAGCATGCCGCAGACACATAGTATGATGTCCAGTCACATTATACTTACAATATAGTAGCATGCCGCAGAGTCACATTATACTTACATTCAAGTGGCATGCCTTAGACACATAGTATGATGTCCCGCCCAGTCTAATTATACTAACACTGAAGTAGCATGCCGCAGAGTCACATTATACTTACACTGAAGTAGCATGCCGTAGACACATAGTATGATGTCCCGCCCAGTCACATTATACTTACAATGAAGTAGCATGCCGCAGACACATAGTATGATGTCCCGCCCAGTCACATTACACTTGCACTGAAGTAGCATGCCGTAGACACATAGTATGATGTCCTGCCCAGTCACATTATAGTTACACAGAAGTAACATGCCGCACACACATAGTATGATGTCCCGCTCGGTCACATTATACTTACACTGAAGCAGCATGCCGCACACACATCATATGATGTCCGGCCCAGTCACATTATACTTACACTGAAGTAGCATGCCGCACACACATAGTATGATGTCCCGCCCAGTCACATTATACTTACACTGAAGCAGCATGTAGCAGACACATAGTATGATGTCCCTCCAGGTCACATTATACTTACACTGAAGCAGCATCCCGCAAACACATAGTATGATATCCCGCCCAGTCACATTATAGTTACACTGAAGAAGCATGCCGCACACACATAGTATGATGTCCCGCCCAGTCACATTATACTTACACTGAAGCAGCATGCCGCAGACACATAGTATGCTGTCCCGCCCAGTCACATAATTGCATTGAAGTAGCATGCCGCAGACACATAGCATGATGTCCCGCATAGTCACATTATACTTACACTGAAGCAGCATGCCGCAGACATATAGCATGATGTCCCCCCCCAGTGACATTATACTTACACTGAAGCAGCATGCCGCAGACATATAGCATGATGTCCCCCCCAGTGACATTATACTTACACTGAAGCAGCATGCCGCAGACATATAGCATGATGTCCTGCCCAGTCACATTATACTTACAATGAAGCAGCATGCCGCAAACACATAGTATGATATCCTGCCCAGTCAAATTATAGTTACACTGAAGTAACATGCCGCACACACATAGTATGATGTCCCGCCCAGTCACATTATACTTACACTGAAGTAGCATGCCGCAGACACATAGTATGATGTCCCGCCCAGTCACATTATACTTACACTGAAGTAGCATGCCACAGACACATAGTATGATGTCCCGCCCAGTTACATTATACGCACACCGGGGGACCAGACCTACAACTGTCATGTTAAGCGATGATGCTTGTACATGTATTACCAAATTATTTGGTATTACCCGATTGGGGATCGAACACACAACCTGCATACTTAAGTGAACGCTCTAGCTCTAGACCACCTTTGCGGTACATATGTGTAAAAAATAAGGAAAAAAACTACTGCTTGAAAAAGAAAATGTCAAACTTGAAAGATAAAGAAAGGCAGATAGAAAATAGAAAAGGCGCTTCATCCACAAAGACTGGTGATGAAGCAACTACAGGAGTGCAACCACTTGCACGCAGTATAGGTTAAACTCACGTAAGAAGTTCTTACAGACGAGAGTTTCACCGAACTGGCAAACCACCTTAATTGCAATAGCATATTATATTGATGTGTCTGTAAACCTCAGACAAAGGTTTAACCCTGTTAACCCACAAAACTGCATAAAGTGAAAACTAACCGCGATCAAATTTTTAATTGTCAAAACATTTATGAAATAAACTGTCAATTGAGTTTTGCATTGCATAGTTTAACAATTCTAGATAAAAACACTTGTCTTTTTTTATACTATTATGTGTTTACCTATAACGGCTATTTGAATTGTTTTACTATTCCGTTGCCCTAGGTAACATACACGTCATTGTTATTGGGATTTTACATACTATAACAGCAATTCGTGTCTAACATATACATCAACATATTCCCCTTGGTACAATCCATAAGATATGCATATCCAAAATCGAATAATTTTTTTCTGACTAGGGTTTAGTCAGATAACGAAAATCAAAGAAATTACAGCAAAAACTTATTTTAAATAGTGTGTGGGTGGGTTCTAAATTAATATTTTCTTTGTATGTTTTTTTTTTAAGAAATATCAAATATAAAAAACGGTCTATCATATCATAGAGTACATTTAAGAGTCATGTTCTGTCTTTCTGCATCTGCAGCATCACAACTTATTATTGCCATAGCAAGCTGATATGACAGAGCATCCATATTTTAAAATTGGACAGCCCTAGCCTTTGAAACCCCCCTAGCCGATTTGTTTTGTGGGACATATTGTATGATTCATGTTTATCATGTATAATTATATGTATTAATTGTATGTAGGGCAACACTGTAAAATGTACACTTTCAAGTGTTATAACGCAGAAGCCAAAACTGTGTGCGTATTTAAATACACAGAACTTGGCTCATCACAGCAGATTATGTATATATAATATAAATATTATTTTTCTCTGAATTGGGTTCAACGCCATTTTCAACACATTTCAGGTTATATATAAGGCATATCAAGATCTACTGGTGAAAAAAAAACCTCAGATTGAGACAGTCTGAGTAGAACCACCGCCCTTCTGCAAGTAACTGGAAACTTTCTCACAAAGTTAGATTATGTATATAACACATGCTGTTTTCGACTCAAAATTGTATTAGACTTTACGTCAGATGTTGGCGTACATTGCAAAAAATCTTGTACTTGTCAATTTTAAAACATTGTCATCTATCGTAAATAATGAATAGAGATTTTGAATATATACCATCACATTCAGTTTGTTTTATTCTTTAAAATACAAAATGAAAATAAGAATTATTTAAAGAACATGTTTTTATAATAAACCAAAAAAAATGTTGTGAAACATCAAAAACGTAAAAAAAACGTCACTGTAAGATGTAACAAAAATTGCAAATCCGATGATGAAGAACGTATGAATAATGATTCCGTGCTATGATTTCTCCCCCAAAATCCATTATTTGACGTGCTATCAAGGGTTCTAAGTGGCATAACATTTTCAAATCGGAAATCTTCCAGGTGATAAATAAGAAGTGAAAAACTTGATATAGAAAAAAAACAATATAAAAAAAGTTGTTTTTTTTCATCAACTAGCTACGTAAAAATCATATTTAAAATGTTTTATGTACATTCTACTTACTCCTTTTTCTCAATTGAAAGAGTTATTTATATAATTTTAATGAAAATCTATAGAAGTTTCTATCTATATCAAGTGAAATTAAAAGTCTAGCTGTGATGTAACATCTATAAAAAATTAACAAAAATAAATTTTGAATCATGTTACCGTGGGGAAAAAAGTGGCGTAACTGTATAGTGAGACGTTAAAAGAGCGAAACAATATTATGTAGGCCTACTCTTATCAATTTTACCAATGCCAATGTAATACTTTAAAATATCAAAACCAATAATTGCAGGTCAAAGACGTGTTCAACCTACACAATTACCACCAATAAACTAATTTCAATCAAACATTAAGTAAATAAAACATGTAGTTATAAGATTGATCCAATAAACATTGAGGTTTTACGGCCTATCAAAGGTTTTACACAGTAATACGAACATACAGTCTAGACTCCCTCTTAACAGAGAGTTGTTGTTGTTGTATGGTGTTTAGCGTCGCTTTCAACAATTTTTCAGTCATATCGCGATGGTGATTACTTGAGACAGTATTCTGAGCGCTGTCACACTGGAGTATCATGCCGCAGACACATGGTATGATACCCCACCCAGTCACATAATACTGACACCGGGCCGACCAGACCTAGAACTCTCCTCTTAAGGCTGAGTGTCAAGTGAGGAAGCTTCTAGTACCATTTTTAAAGTCTTTGGTATGACCCAGCCGGGGATCGAACCCACGACCTTCCGCATGCGATGCGGACGTTCTACCACTAGACCACGCCGCGGTCTTCTAAACAGAGAGAACATAGAAGATATCCATAACTTGTTTACTGAAAACTGACTGCCATTTTCTAGCCAATAAGTAGATTATGCATCAAGCACAGTGATTAATCATTCCTTGCAGGTGTGTATTTAGGAACAACCAGCGTGCTTCATGCATAAAACAGAATACAGAGTTTGTTCATCCGACACGTTATGGATTGGAAGTAAGCATGAACGAGTTCATTTGTTATTGAATTACCTTGAAACATGTTGTTTACCAGACTGTAGTTATATTTAGCTGTTTTATTCTCGTAATAACTTGTTAAAGTGTGCCACTTTATATACGACTTAACTTTTTCAAGTTATTAAATAAATTAATATTCACATGTATTCCTAGAATAATAGTTTGCCTTTGCTGCAAGACTTCTTTAACTGAATAGTAATTCAGGGGGAAATAACTATTATCAGTGACCAAATAACAATATAATTAGGCCACTGTTATTATATACAATTTTAATTTAAAGGAGCACCGAATTGACTCCAGTATAGAATGTTACTTTCGACTCATTGCTAACCAAGAAGTTGAGTTAAAATGGTGTTAACCTAGATCTCAATAATCTGTTAACGAAAACTTTACATAAAATATGAAAGAAATGAAATAAAGAAATAAACATTACAGTACAACTAAGTCCAAAGAAACCAACAATACATAGTGAGTGTATATAACTATCCCTTAGCTGCAGATGAATAGAAAAATATTTTTTCTACAATTTCTTTTACAACTTGTACGGACAGATGTTAAGAACAGACTGCCGTGCAAGGGAAACTTTTAGAAATATTTTCCCTATCCTCGGCGTGATGTATCTAGTAAACCTTGTGACCCTGGAATAAGAATATTTTAGGTGTGTTACAAAACCGGTGCGCATGGCTTTTACGCAGACCAAGCAAGACAAGTTTGAACCAAAAGACTAAAATGTGTTTTTTCCCAACCGTGATTTAGCGAATCTATAACTGGTAGAACAAGATAGGGTGATAAGTATCCTCTTAATGACGTGTCACCAAAGTAAGTTCAATGATAAATAAACACTTAAGCTAGATATCAAACAAATTCCCAAGTCTGAGATAGTAATACCTTACAAGTATATAAAAAAGCTTTCTTTAACATGAAAAATCAAATATTTATTTTATGTCAATAATTTGTTATAAACTTCAGTAGTTATTTATGTTAAATCTACACTTATTGACTCTACATTTCAATCATCCGCAACTGATCAGAATGGTTTTTAAGCAACGCTGACGTTTGTTTTAAGAATTAGAAGTCAGCATTGTTCAGAATAACATTAGACGTAACCATGGTAACGCATATATGCTTTTGCTAGTTAGCGATATGCAAACTTAAGATGTCAACTTGAAAATTATCTGTCGTTATTTTGTGTTTTTTTGTTGTGATAGTTGAAGATGCTGAAGACGCCTTGGTTCCAGAGCCTTCCTTTTGGATTTTAACGTGCCCGGTGTATAACACTGGTGCTGATTTCACTCAACATTTTAAGATCCATGTCTTAAGTCATATTAAATCGCAACATATTTGTAAAGCATAAATACAAGGAATTATATTGAGATATACAATTCCTTGATAAATACAAGCAATTCAATGTTACTTAAGTTATAGCATTTCAAAATTTTGAGTTTATGAAAATCTCAAGTCGAGATGTTCGGTGAAACTGATCACTTTTAAATATTACCCTAAAGAGTGTACTTTTTAATTATATAAAATACACGATCATCAGATAAATTACATATTCATAGCATATTTTAAACTACAGTTTTGACCATTTACAAAAATGCACGTTCATTGTATAAAGAGTTTTATGATATTATATAGAAATAATACACAATAAAACAAGGGAGGTTTATTTTATACAATGGTTGTGTAAATTGTATACGCTGAAAGCATATTTAATACGCTGTTCGTATATTTTATACGACTAAATACATCATGTATTTAATACGATGATCATGTTAATGTTATACGAGTAGAAAATGTGCAGATTATATAACAATTCTATAAGATGAACATATATATGTAACAGGATGAACGAGTATTTGGATTTTCACCATTGTTGTGTAACCCTGGGTAAAACCAGTACTGAGTGAGAGGCATCAGATCGAACTGGGGATCCAAACCGCAACCTCTGCCATGAGCGGCCAATACTCTATCCATTACACTTTCGCCCCACTTAAATGGGAAGTTGACACTTACCCCTGTGGTATTGTCATAAGGATATTGATTTAAAAGTGCCAAATTAATACATTGGAAAAGTATTTCCTAACTCGGCCCTTGCGAACAGGTTAGACTAAAATAGATTTAACGCTTAAAATTGTAACATATTTTGTGATGAATTGTGCAAGTCAAATGATTTCATTTTGATAACATTTTTTACTGCTGGGCCCGATTAGCTCAGTCGGTTATGCGTCTGACTATCAATCCAGGGGTCGTGAGTTTGAATCCCGCCGGCAACAGTCTCCGTGATGATTGATATACGACATTGCGTCTCATTATCATTCGTTTCTCACCGCTGGTTCAAGTGCGAAAGTTTTAGTTACTTGCGGAGATGGGGTGTGCTCGAGTACTGGTTAACCTTTCAGGATCCCAGGAAACAGTGGTTAGGTTAACTGATCGTCTGTTATCCCTCGATGGCATAAAAATGACGCTAAATATTCAATCAATCAATGATTACAATTTGATTCGTCATGTTAGTAATATATTGTATAATTTATTTCATCTTAGAAAGAGCCCGTGTGGTTCTGGCTAAGAATAGAATCACTGTCGATCTCTGCAGAGGGGTAGGAATCCTCCGAATGGGTGTCATGTTCATTTTATTATTTTTTGGCATGTTCACTATTGTGGTTAAATTATCAATCCCTGTGTGGTTCCAGGGAGCCATATGAGTGATGGGAAGAATAGAATCACTGTGGCGTATGCATGTAGGTATAAGCGACAATTTGAGTAATACGATAGAATTTGTTGAAACTCTGCAGTTCTGCAGATATCAAAGTTCTATGTTCATTCTGCATATTCATTTGTTGATGTATTTTTTAATCTGCATGTTAATTTGTTGTTTTTGCACATGTAAAATGAACCTGGAATCTTCCTTCCCGCTGGCGTCGAATAACCTACAGTATAATGTATTGGTACGCTGTAAAACCCCATTCATTCCTTCATCATAGAAAGAAGTCAAATGACAACTGGTAAAAGTTTTCAAGCAGTATTTGCATGGTATCTCTTTTTAGATTTGTCAATCTTACCACTCTTGTTAAAACCAGATTTTTTGGTCACATTTTAGCAGATTTGAAATCCCAAATCATCTGTATTCGATAATAACAGCCCTTGAATATGTACATGTATTATGTTCTATGCAAGTCATGTGACTATCCCGAGATGTTTGAAATTTGACTTCATACAATTGATTTTCTAAATTTCCTATGCACACTGCTCCCTACATAATCTTTGTTTATAAAAGTGTTTATTAAACATGTTTTATCAGTTGATATTATTAATTCTGTAGATAACTCCTGGTAAATATTTAAGCTATACTTCTGTGGGTATATATACCTCTACTACCAACCACAATATTTTATATTCAGCTAATGTGTTTTGGCTTTTATTAATGCCGGGTCCAATTAGCTCAGTCGGTTAAGCGTTTGAGTATCAATCCAGGGGTTGTGAGTTTGAATCCCCGTCTGGCAACAGTCTCTATGATGATAGATATACGACATTGTGTCTCATTCACTATCATTCGTCTCTCATCGCCGATTCAAGTTGGAAAGTAATCAGGTACTTGCGGATATGGGGTGTGCTTGAGCACTGGTTAACCTTTCAGGATCCCAGGAAACAGTGGTTAGCTTGACTGATCGTCTGTTAGCCTTCGATGGCATACAAATGACGCTAAAATATTCAATCATTTATCAATACAATTTTAAAGCTTATACATTTGTATAAAGATCAGGTATCAGGAGGTAATATTTTAGTGACACATAAAAATGAATATCGGTCTAGTCAACTAATTTTTTAAAGTAAAAACTGATTTCGAATTGGCAAAGTCGATGCATATTTTAAGTGTTTCTAAAACAATATACATCAAGGTCGTGTTCATTTAATCATTGATCACATTTTGCCATGCTTATTATTGTGGTTCCAAATTACCAACCGTTGTGTTGTTCCTGGGTGCCTTACGAGTCTGGTAACAAACAAAAAGACCACTCTGGGTCTTAAATGTTGTAAGAGGTAACAAGTCCAAGGTTAGTAGTGAGGAAACAGAAAATTAAATACAAACAAGATGTAAATATTTCAATTTGTTTTATGAATGTTTTATTCTTGTCAAGTTATGAAAATAGAAAATCCGTTTATTGTATTAATATTCTATAACAATCAATAAAATACATTCAAGCCATTTCTTTTCCAAATTTTACTCTTGTCAGGGATTGAACCCGAGTCTTCTACCAAATGAGTAGATGTGTTAGCCAATTACACCACAAAAGTCTAAAATTTGTACAGAGAAAATGGTCTTAAATGCTAACATTATTTTACCTGGACATGTCGGTTCTTATTACAACCAAAACAACCATCATGACATTTCTAACAACTGGATGTCCACTGTGACATTGTTACCATTGACTTTACTACAACTAACAAAGCCATCAAACATTTCTGAGATAACTGGTTTCCCATGCCATTTTTTTACCATCAGCAATGACTACAACTAAATGCCCACTACCACATACATTACCGAGATAACTGGTTCCCCATGCCATTATTTTACAATCAGCAATGACTACAACTAAATGTCCACTACCACTTACATTACCGAGATAACTGGTTCCCCATGCCAGTTTATCATGCCATACTGATTTTCATAAAAAAACACAACCATTTCATACATTCAAGCCATTTCTTTTCCAAATTTTACTCTTGTCAGGATTTGAACCCGAGTCTTCTAACAAAAGAGTAAATGTGTTTGCTAGCTTCACCACAAAAGTCTAAAATGTAAACAAATAAAATGGATTAGATATCATAATTTTACCTGTCCAGGTCAGCTTTTACTCCAATGAAAACAGCAATCATAACATTTCTAACACAACTGTTAGCCCAGGCCAGTTTATCATCAACTATCATCATAACTATAACACAGCCACAGTAAATATTTGTAACATAACCGGTTGCCCAGACCAGTTTGTTCTCATAAGCTATAATTAAAACCTGCACAGTCACCATAAACATTTCTAACATAACCCATTGCCCCTGAACAATTTGTTCTCACCAGCTATTACTACAACCTGCACAGCCACCATAAACATTTCTAATACAACCATAATTATGTCCCTAAACAATTTTTTTTCATCTGCTATTACTACAACCTACACAGACACCAAAAACATTTCCTACACAACCAGTTGTCCCTGAACGATTTGTTTTCATCCACTATTACTACAACCTGCACAGCCATTATAACCATTTTCTTACATAACCGGTTGCCCCTGATCAATTTGTTCTCATCCACTATTACTACAACCTGCACAGCCATTATAATCATTTTCTTACATAACCGGTTGCCCCTGATCAATTTGTTCTCATCCACTATTACTACAACCTGCACAGCCATTATAATCATTTTCTTACATAACCGGTTGCCCCTGATCAATTTGTTCTCATCTGCTATTACTATAACCTGCACAGCCGCCATAAACATTTACACAACTGGTTGCTCCAAGCCAGTGTTCTCATCAGCTATTACTACAACCTGCACAACCATGATAAACATATCCAACATAACTGGTTGCCCCTGAATAATTTGTTCTCATCAGCTTTTACTACAACCTGTACAGTTACCATAAACATTTACACAACTGGTTGCTCCAAGCCAGTGTTCTCATCAGCTATTACTACAACCTGCACAACCATGATAAACATATCCAACATAACTGGTTGCCCCTGAATAATTTGTTCTCATCAGCTTTTACTACAACCTGTACAGTTACCATAAACATTTACACAACTGGTTGCCACAAGCCAGTGTGTTCTCATTAGCTATTACTACAACCTGCACAGCCATCATAACCATTTTCTTACACAACCGGTTGCCCCTGATCAATTTTTCTTAGCTGCTATTACTACAACCTGCAAAGCCATCATAAACATTTTCTTATGTAACTCAGGTTGCCCCAAGTCAAGTGTGTTTTCATGAGCCATTACTTCAACCAACAAAACCATCACAAACAATTCTACCACATGTGGTTGCCCATAACCAGTATGTTTTCATCAGCTATTTCTTCAATCTACGCAACCACAGCTTATTTATCAGTTCTATTGTTTCACCACAGCTTTTTTTGTTTTACCAGTTCTGTTATAATTAAAAGATCTGCTTTATTTATTGGTTCAGCTATATTAATATCAGTTCTGCTTTTTATATCAGTTCTGCTATTTGTGCTGTGCTGCTGTTAGCTACTACATGTCCTTACAATAATGATCTTTCTCAAAGTTGTAGCGTTCCAGCTCTGCACCACTATAAGGTCCAGCACATCTGACGGACAGAGGGAGGGTCTCAAATGTCACCTTATAAGAAGAGACAAAATTGTTACATGACATTTTCAGTAAATATTTGTATGAGATGCCATGTAAATTGAATCTTAGAACAAATACAGTCTCTATTTCATGCATCATTCTTTATTTTAAATTTTATCTTTCGGGATTGTATGAGGAACCATGTACATGTACCATAATATTTGCTCTATATTATTTGACTAGGCATATTGCAGACTGTGTCAACAATCAAAAAAAAATTTTGATCAAGTTCAAATTGGCTAGTAAAACTCGACTTTCATCTTTCGGGATTATATGAGGGATCATGCACATGTACCAAAATATTTGCTTTGTATAATTTGTCTCTCAGCATACTGCAGAGACAGTGCCAACAATCGAAGCTTTTTCGATCAAGTTCACTTGCGCTAGTGAAACTAGACTATGGTTCTGTCAGACCTACAGTCGCCGACACATTCCAACTATTGATTTTACACAAAGCAAATTGTATGGTATAATAATACAAGTCTCCATTTCATGCATCAAATTTTCTTTAAAATTTCATCTTTCGGGTTTATATGAGAGATCATGCACATGTACCAAAATATTTGCTCTGTATTATTCGTCTTTCAGCATATTGCAGAAACACTGTCAACAATCAAAGTTTTTTTTGATCAAGTTCACTTGGGCTAGTGAAACTAGACTGAGGTTCTGTCGGACATACAGCTATCAACACATTTCAGTTATTGCTTTTACACAAATCAAACTGAATCTTGGAACATATACAAGTCTCCATTTTATGCTTCGACCTTTCTTATACATTTTATCTTTTGGGTTTGTATGAGGAAACCTGCACATGTACCAAAATATTTGCTCTGTATTATTTGTCTCTCAGCATATTGCAGAGACAGTGTCAACAATCAAAGTTTATTCGATCAAGTTCACTTGGGCTAGTGAAACTAGACTGAGGTTCTGTCGGACCTACAGCCGTCAACACATTCCAGCTATTGATTTTACACAAAGCCAATTGAATCTTGGAATATATACAAGTCTCCATTTTATGCATCAGTCTTTATTTAAAATTTCATCTTTTGGGTTTGTATGAGGAGCTATGTACATGTACCAAAATATTTGCTCTGTATTATTTGTCTCTCAGCATATTGCAGAGACAGTGTCAACAATCGAAGTTTTTTCGATCAAGTTCACTTGGGCTAGTGAAACTAGACTGAGGTTCTGTCAGACCTACAGCTGTAAACACATTCCAGCTATTGATTTTACACAAAGCAAATTGAATCTTGGAAAATATACAAGTCTTCATTTTATGCAATCTTTTCTTTAAAATTTTATCTTTCGGATTTATATGAGGGATCATGCACATGTACCAAAATATTTGCTCTGTATAATTTGTCTCTCAGCATATTGCAGAGACTGTGTCAACAATCGAAGTTTTTTTTCGATCAAGTTCACTTGGGCTAGTGAAACAAGACTATGGTTCTGTCGGACCTACAGCCGTCAGTCAACACACTCCAGTTATTGATTTTACACAAAGCAAATTTTATCTTGGAATATATACAAATTTCTATTTTATGCATCAATCTTTCTTTAAAAATATATATTTTGGGTTTGTATGAGGGGCCATATACATGTTACAAAATATTTGCTCTATGATTTGTCTCTAAGCCTATTGCAAAGACAGTGTAAACAATCACAGTTTTTCCATTCAAGTTCACTTGGGCTAGTGAAACTAGACTTAGGTTCTGTCAGACCTACAGCCATCAGTTATTGACTTAACAAAAAGCAAATTTTATCTTAAAACATATTCAGATCTCCATTTTATGCATCAACCTTCCTTAGTTAACATTTATGCTTCAGCTTTTCTTAGTAAATATTTATGCTTCAATCTTTCTTGTTTAATTTTTACTTTCTGCTATATCATTTGCGCTGTGCTGCCGTTCGCCACTACATGTACTTACAATAATGAAGATTTATCCCAAATTGTTGTAGTGTTCACCCCTGCACCACGATGAGGTCCAGCACATCCGACTTTGGCAGGGGACCACTCATGTCATGCTATATGAAAAGACGCTATAGTTGTATGACCACGAGAGAATAGTCATGTTATAAGAAAAAGAAACTACAGTTGCATGACATGTCGCTATTAATAATGATCAAAAAAGTTATCTTCAAAACATGAAAACATGCTTTTTACAAGCTTTTTAAAATATGTGCTTTGTGTGATTTGATTTGTCTCTTAACATTCACCAGAGACAGTGTCAACAGTTGCAGTTAATAGGATAAAGTTCACTTGGGCTAGTGAAACTAGACTGTACAGTTGTCAGTCATACATACAACCATTGACACATACCAGTAAAATTTCACACTAAATAGCATATTGTAACTTAGCACATATATATCTCCATTTTATGCAATTTCCTTTCTTAGCAAACATTTTGCATCAACCTTTCTTTGTAAAATTCCATTTTATGCATCATTTATATATCTTACATGTATCTACAACCACCACATCCACCACAAACATTTCTGAGATAACTGGTTTGCCATGCCAGTTTTTTATCATCAGATATCAATAAAACCACCATATCCATCACAAACATTTCTGAGATAACTGGTTTGCAAGGCCAGTTCTTTATCATCATCAGCTATTACTAGAATCACCATATCTGTCACAATCATTTCTGAGATAACTGGTTTTCCAGGCCAGTTTTTTATCAACAGCTATTACTAGAACCACCATATCCACCACAAACACATCTGAGATAACTGGTTTGCCAGGCCAGTTCTTTATCATAAGCTATTACCAGAACCACCATATCCACCACTAACATTTCTGAGATACATGGTTTGCCATGCCAGTTTGTTATCATCAGATATTACTAAAACCACCATATCCATCAAACATTTCTGAGATAACTGGTTTGCCAGGTCAGTTCTTTATCATCATCAGCTTTTACTAGAACCACCATATCCGCCACAAACATTTTTGAGATAACTGGTTTTCCAGGCCAGTTTTTTATCATCAGCTATTACTAGAACCACCATATCCACAACAATCATTTCTGAAATAACTGGTTTGCCAGGCCAGTTTTTTATCATCAGTTATTACTACAACCACCATATCCATCCCAATCATTTCTGAGATAACTGGTTTTCCAGGCCAGTTTTTTATCATAGCTATTACTACAACCACCACATCCACCACAAACATTTCTGTTATAACTGGTTTGCCATGCCAGTTTTTTATCATCAGATATTACTACAACCACCATATCCATGAAAACATTTCTGAGATAACTGGTTTGCCAGGCCAGGTTTTTATCACCAGATATCACTACAACCACCATATCCACCACAAACATTTCTGAGATAACTGGTTTTCCAGGCCAGTTTTTTTTATCATAGCTATTACTACAACCACCACATCCACCACAAACATTTCTGAGATACCTGGTTTGCCATGCCAGTTTTTTATCATCAGATATTACTACAACCACCATATCCATGAAAACATTTCTGAGATAACTGGTTTGCCAGGCCAGTTTTTTATCACCAGATATCACTACAACCACTATATCCATCACAAACATTTCTGAGATAACTGGCTTTCCAGGCCAGTTTTTTTATCATAGCTATTACTACAACCACCACATCCAGCACAAACATTTCTGAGATAACTGGTTTGCCATGCCAGTTTGTTAACATCAGATATTACTAAAACCGCCATATCTATCACAAACATTTCTGAAATAACTGGTTTGCCAGGCCAGTTCTTTATCATCATCAGCTATTACTAGAACCACCATATCTGCCACAATCATTTCTGAGATAACTGTTTTTCCAGGCCAGTTTTTTATCATCAGCTATTACTAGAACCACCATATCCACCACAATCATTTCTGAAATAACTGGTTTGCCAGCCCATTTCTTATCATCAGCTATACCTAGAGCCACCATATCCGCCACAAACACATTTGAGATAACTGGTTTGCCAGGCCAGTTCTTTATCATCAGCTATTACCAGAACCACCATATCCACCACTAACATTTCTGAGATACCTGGTTTGCCAGGCCAGTTTTTTATCATCAGTTATTACTACAACCACCATATCCACCACAAACATTTCTGAGATAACTGGTTTTCCAGGCCAGTTTTTTTATCATAGCTATTACTACAACCACCACATCCACCACAAACATTTCTGAGATAACTGGTTTGCCATGCCAGTTTGTTATCATCAGATATTACTAAAACCACCATATCCATCACAAACATTTCTGAGATAACTGGTTTGCCAGGCCAGTTCTATCATCATCAGCTATTACTAGAACCACCATATCTGCCACAAACATTCCTGAGATAACAGGTTTGCATTTAATACATCCTTTATATATATTTTTGTATCTTTTTTAAGAAACAAAGTGTAGTATCATATCATAAATATTATCTTTCGGGATCTTCTTCATTAATATACATCCAATATCCTTCTTCTTCTTCTATATTCTTCTTCTTCTTCATCTTCTTCTTTATACTACTTACTAATACTTAATACTTCTACTACAATCTACTTCTTAATACTTCTACTATGTACTTATATAATATACATCCAATATCCTTCTTCTTCTTCTATATTCTTCTTCTTCTTCTTCATCATACTACTTCTACTACATACACTACACTAATAATACTAAATTTTTTTGTGTTTTTTTTTTTTTTTTTTTTTTTTTTGTTAATTTTTTTTTTTTTTTTTGGTTAGTAACATAATATAACAATATCACAATAAAACCTCCAAGTACTATTGAAAGTACTTTATATAGACAGCCTCTCTGAGCGATGGCCCCCCTGACCTAACTTAATAGATACTCTGCCAGAGCATCTCACTCATGGATGTTGGTGGGGGGGATGACATAAGTCAGGGAGTATCGCACACACAAGCCTCATACAAGATCAGGCCCCATATACAGGGTAGACCTTACCTATCCAATCTAGTACGACAGCCTGTCTGGACGGCGGACTACCCGACCCGACCTGGTACGAACCTCCAGAGGAGCGTTCAGTACAGGTTCCTCAACTCTCCTAACAGGGACATCGGTGTACCGGACAGGTAGTCTAGGCACTCTGCCAGAGCGTCTCACAGGCACGGGTGGGGACATGGGTAGGTCAGGTAGTACCGCACAAACAGGCGCCATACAAGGCACAACGTACCTCTCAGCTGCTGGAAGGGCATCACCGGCAAACTGAAAAGAGAAAATAAAATATTGGTTAGAATAAAACTTTCAAAATCACAATTAATTGCCATAAGAAAGCTTACTGTAAACTTGAAATGGGGCAGGGGCAGAGTATTTCATTTAATGTACATACAAAACAAAATTTAAAAAAGAATTGGGGATGGAGCGGTACAAAACACAAAAGGGGGAGGGGTAATTAAGTTGAAGTGATCAGAGTTTTCGTTTAACACAAAACAAAAAATCCAGAGGTGGGGGAGGGGTGGAATTGGTTGAAGTTGTAATGAACTTTCAAAGAATCAGGGTGGGTGTATGTGGGAGAGAGAGATTATGAAGTTGAAATGGGGCAGAGTATTCATTTAACGCAAAACAAAATAATGAAAACGAAAAGCTGGAGCACCGCAAGCGGGTGCGGACTCGTCTTTTTTCCAAATCTATTACGAAGGTCAAAGTCTGTGAAGTAAACTTTATAAACTTGATGGTGATTAGTTTAAAAAATCAATACTATAACTGAAAAAATAAAACAGATTTGAAAAAAAATCACACAAAAATAGAGATGTCGAAGAACAGCGTTAACTCGACTATTCTAGCCTTGTCAATTACAGAACAGTTTATTATAATGTACCATCAGATAAACAGATATATCTGTATGAATGAAACCATCTTTCATATAGGCAAAATAGTACATACATGTATGTGCAAGTAGGACTATTAGGGCAGAATATACACTATGTCTATGTCTGGCTAAGGCTAGCTAGCCAGTACTTCAGCTGAAATGTATTTAATTTTAAAATCTTGGTGTGGATGTGGCGGTGTATGTACTGAATGTACGGATGAGGGTCTTTGGGTAAGTAACAAAGTTGAAATATTTGATTTAATACAAAACAAAATTAAAAAAAAAAAAAAATGGGAGGGGATGTGGGGTTATACAAAAAAAAAATTCGAAAAAAATGGCCGGGGGGGGGGGGGGGGGGGGGGATGAGGGTCGGTATTTTGAAAAATAAAATTAGAAAAATTAAAAAATTAAAAAACCTGATGCTGTTCAGTGAATTGATATTATTATGCAATAAACCCATGATTGATAAACGATAATGTTAATTAATAAACTGGAACCCATGATTGATAAACGATAATGCCAATTAATAAACTGGAACCAATGATTGATAAACAATAATGCCAATTATTGTACTGGAACCCCTGATTGATGAACAATAATGCCAATTAATATACTGGAACCCATGATTGATAAACAATAATGCCAATTAATATACTTGAACCCATGATTGATAAACAATAATGCCAATTAATAAACTGGAACCGATGATTGATAAACAATAATGCCACTTAATATACTGGAACCCATGATTGATAAACAATAATGCCAATTAATATACTTGAACCCATGATTGATAAACAATAATGCCAATTAATAAACTGGAACCAATGATTGATAAACAATAATGAAGATTAATATCCTGGAACCCATGATTGATAATCAATAAAAATAACACCAATTAATGTGATATTTATATAAATAAAGCAGTAGAAGCAAAGCAGGTTCAGACACCCATCTTTTTAAAGTCCACCTAGTAGGTCAAGGTCAGTAATGTAAACACTTTTTAAATCTGATGGTGGGAAGTAAGCAAAATCAATTATCTATTACGAAAAAACAAAATAGATATAAAACAAAAGGCCAAACCAAGCTAAATAAAAAACTTTAACCTAATGTTTAAGAACCTAAAGCTGAACTCTACATAGAACTTTCACCAGATAATGCAAGTATTAACTAAGTCCATTAATGAGTCAAGGTTAGTGAATTATAACCTTTTTAACATGATGGTGATCAGTACTTCGTATTTTTTCCAAATCTATTAAGTAGGTCAAAGTCAGTGAAGAAAACTTTTTAAACATGATGGTGATTAGAAAAATCAAGACTTTCACTGAAAAAATAAAAGTCAGTTAATTTTTTTTTTAAAAAAATAGAGATGTCAAAGAACAGCGTTAACTCGGCTATTCTAGCCTTGTCAAAGTACAGTATATTATAATGTTCTTTCAGAAAATAAACAGATATATCTGTATCTTTCATATTAGCAAAATAGTAGATGGGTGTTGGTACTTAAGCTGAAATGTATTTAATTTAATACAATTTTTTTTCAACTTCTGGTTGTACATGTGTGAGTTCATGTGTATAAGTTTAATAAACAGGGCTGTGCAGTTTTAATACAATAAAAAAATGTTGGAGGGGAGGGTGTCTTGGGTTGTTAACAAAGTTGAAAAGGGACAGTGTATCCAATTCAATACAGAACAAAATTTAAAAAAAAACAATTGGAGCGGGTGGTGGTCTAGGTTGGGGTTGGTAACAAAGGGGCAGAATAGTGTTAACTTTAAAACAAAAAAAAAAAACAAAAAAAATGGGCAGTCGGGGGAGGTGTCCTTGGGATCAGTAACAAAGTTTAAATGGGGCAAAGTATTTGATTAAAAGAAAATAAAAATAAAAAAATAAAAAATGGGCGGTGGGGGTAGGGGTGAGGGTCTTGGGGTCGGTAACAAAGTTGAAATGGGGCAGAGTATTTGATTTAATACAAAACAAATTTCAAAAAAAAAAAAATGGGGGGTGGGGGTAGGGCAGTGGGGAGGTATGTATAATACATAACAAATTTAAAAAAAGGGCAGCAGGGTGGGGGTCTTCATTGGGCTAGGGCCAAGTAGATATGTGACAAATTTAAACAATGATACAAAGTTTTTCCAATTCGTGATCCATTTATCAATCTGGATACATTTACATGTACAACAATAAATACCAAATAACAGTTTTGGGCGCATAAAACTTTTAACCGGATAATGACAGTATACAGTATAAACAAAGTTCATTAAATAGGTCAAGGTCAGTGATGTTAACTTTTTTTTAGTTGATGGTGATCAGTTTACAGAATTAATAGTATTACTGAAAAACAAGAATTCCGCGGAATGATATGTCTCACCGTGTCTGCTTTGACCGTTAATACACACATGGGAGAGAAAAAAACTTGGTTAATGTAGTAGGTTTAATGGCTAAGAAATATTGTAGGAAGTATTGTGTGAAGTTTCGATCAAATACATCAAGTGATTTTTGAGATATAACTTAATGGTAGTTGTACACAAAACTTTAACCAGTATTTCATATTTATAAAAAAAAAAAAAATGAAAAAAAAAAAAAAAATAAATAAATAAATATTTCTAAGTAAAACATATTTAAAAAAAAATAAAAAATAAAAAATAAAAATTTAAAAAAATAAAAAAATATATATATTTATATAAAAGAAGAATAATTTTTTTTTTTAATAAATATAAAAAAAAAAGTACTCAGCATCTGCATTATATAATGCAGGGTGTTAGTTGTAACTAAGATCCAAGTATGATATCCTAGCACTAGTACTTGTTGAGAAAAAGTGTAAAAATGAAAACTTAACGTTGGAGGTAAATGCAAAATTCAGCATCAAACAATGTCAATGGACCATGAAATGTAGGTCACACTTAGCATCTGTAGTATATAATGTGATGCTAAATTCATCAATGCATGACAAAGTTACAGGCCGGAAACGAAATCTCACAAACTCAAAGTGTTGTCAAACAAACTCAAATTGTGACCTTGACCTTTGAGGTATGGGTCTGGGTTTTACTCGCGACACGTCGTCATGTTATGTTGATCATTTGTAGCAATTATCAACAAAATCCATCTATGGATGAGAAAGTAACAGGCCGGAAACGAAATCTCACACAAACTCAAAGTGTTGTCAAACAAACTCAAATTGTGACTTTGACCTTTGAGGTAAGGGTCTGGGTCCTACTCGTGACACGTCGTTATACTATGTTGATCACTTGTAGCAAGTATCAACAAAATCCATCTATGCATGACAAAGTTACAGGCCGGAAACGAAATACCGAACGGAAGGACGGACGGACAGACGGACGGACGCTGCAATTACTATATGCCACCCAAAAATAACATGATATGAATATGTTTATGAAGTTTAGTGTGTGTAACAGGAAAAGTTTGTTCAAAAACCGAGAAAAAGACTGAACTAAACAACTAAGTCCATTATTAAGGTCAACGTCAGTGATATAAATTTTAAAATAACCGTGATCAGTTTACAGAATCAATAACTAAGACATAAACATAATAGATTTTAAAAAAAAAACTTGAGCTAAACAAACAACTTAAAATCTTAAGGTTTTAGAGGGTTAAGTATGGAAAGTTAAGTAAGTTAGCTGTATAAATTGTTTGTATAAGATAATATTATTGTGTGTATGAAGTTAAATCGCTATAATATAAGCAGTCTGTTCAGAAACAGAAAAAAACGAGCTAAACATTAAGCTGACAATGCAAATATTACTGGCCAAAGTCCATTATAAAGGTCAAGGTCAGTGATGTAATTTTTTTTAAGATGATGATCAGTTAACAGAATCAATATTATTTAAAAACAAAATAGATTAAATAAAATTCAAACCAGAGCTAAACAAAAACTTTTAAACTTAGGTTGTAGAGCCCAAAAAAAAAATTTACTCAGTTGAATACATTATTTGTAAAATATGATATAAATTCCTTTATGAAGTTTAGTCACATTAATTAAATTTAGTTTGTTCAGAAAGAGAGAAAAAAACTTTGAACTTAACATAAAACAACAGAGTCATGACAATAGCTTTTTGTTGTTTTTTTTCCCAAAAAGATGAGAATAATGCCAATCAATGTGCTCAAACCCATGATTAATTAACAGTAATGACAATTATTGTGCTAATGTCAAAGCTGGGAAACCAAATTTATTATAGAATATTGTTGAAATGTTTTTAAACTTTCTTGAATGAAGCGTTTAGTGATGTCAAGCAGTGTGGGGAGGATATATTTAAGCAATGGGAGTCTGATTTTTAATGCCACAACTCCAATTAAATACCATTTTCTATCATGTTTTGGCAAATTTGTTGTTTGTTTTTTTTTAGATATAAATGTTAATTATTTAATTTATCTTATGAACACGTTTTCATTTCTAGTAAGTTTGATTTTTTTAATTGCTTCCATTAGTAAAGGCTTTAATACTCAAATCGTTACCAATTTTTTGGGGATCATTAATGACTCACTGACACAATCTGGAGGTCATTTTCAAAATCTGGGGTCATCAGTTGACTAGTCTTAAACTTAACGAAATTGAATAAATAGAGGTAAAAAAAATTCTTTTACTAAAACAGATCTACTTCCTGTTGCACACAAATTTCAAAATCAAAACTGCAACTTCAAAACAATTTAACTTCAAACAAATGTTTCACTTCTGTCAACAAGTTACAATTAATAGAAACTAGTTGTCTTTTCCTTCCTAAGACAGTGTGCGACATTAACTTTTGAACTTTTCAAATGTCATGGCCCCACCTGAATTATCATGGTTCCAACTATTTCTAATGAAAAACACTTACAATTATTAATTTCAATATTTTATATTTCAGCTGAGCTACATGTTTAGCGCTACTAAGCATTATACTCCTTAGAAAACAAATGTTTGTTGTTGTTTTCATTTTACAACAAGCATTTCTCTTCTGGCTCATAGCTAGACTCATTTTAGAGTAATGTTAAAAAAAAAAATTAAATTTCTCAAATTATGTAATCAATGTTTAGCATAATTTGTTTCTTTCAAAATAAATATAATTTTCTAAAAGTTATTTTCTTTTTTCCATAACCTTTTAAACGTCAGTAGTAGAAACATTAACATTGCTTGGAATGGACCGGCCTATGTTTAAAGTGGTATTAGAATGTTGCGCATGTGCATCTTGATACCTTAAGGCATAGTACCACCATTGGAAATAGGAAGTGCTTCCGTGGGGTAGTCGCATAATGGCCGTTATAAATAATCCTTGTTTCTTCTTTAAAAGTGCATTTTCCTTATTTTAATGCTCATTTTTGTTTTTGAATGTATTCTGAACATTCTGAAAGCATTGTCATGTTTGAATTGTGCATTTAGAAGAAAAAAATTGATACTTGGAAATTGGGGTATGAATACATGATTTCAGAAGTTTACTTTCACTTTGTCAACAGTGTACACACTGAGCAGAATAAGAAATCTCTTATACGGCAATTACCTCTACTTTTCTCATCTTATTTTGGAAGTGCAGAGGTTGACAAACTGTAAAATGTAAGTTTCACTTGTGTCTCTCTATGAATGACAAGCCTTCTAACTTTTATTATTTACTATAGAAACAAGAACAAAAATCAATGGTGGGGTAACACTTTATAGGAAACAAAAATATAATCTCTAAAAGTCTGATAATTACAGACCTAAAACTTGTATTTAATAGAAAAAAATAAGGTAGCCCAACAGTACAGGTATATATTTATGCTTATAGAATCTAGACTAGACTTGAATAAGTTTAAAGAAGTTCCAGAGATGACTTGGGTCCAATAAGTTAGTTCCAACAAAAATCCAGTAATGTAACATTTCAGAGATTCCCAGTCTTGGAGTCCAACAAATCAGAAATATATACTGACCATTGTAACATTTATAGAAAAATGGTTTCCAACAGATCCCAAACAGAGATATAATGTACATTTTAGAAATTCCCAGGTCCAACAAATCTTCAAAATATTCAATAATGTAACAGTTTATAGTCCAACACAGTTCTAATATACAGCATGTAACATTTCAGATAATAGATCTTCCATGAAGTTCAACACAGTTCAAATATACAGCATGTAACATTTCAGATAATAGATCTTCCACGAAGTTCAACACAGTTATAATATACAGCATGTAACATTTCAGATAATAAATCTTCCACGAAGTTCAACACAGTTCAAATATACAGCATGTAACATTGCGGATAATACCAGAAAGTCCAGTATGTAACATTTAACCCTTTGCTCCATATAGGTTTTACCTTATCAGCTATCACAGGTCAATACAGTTGACCAGTATCTGATAATCAATACCCAATAGGTAACTGATAAGATTGCATGCACTATCTCCATGCAGCTTATTGGAAAAATGTTCAAGTTTGACACCTCTGTTAATTAACTCCTTTTTACAGTGTGAAATACTGATTTTATAGTTATGGTGTAAATGTGAAGTTTTTGGAGAATTAATTTCTCTTTCTGGTGATGTAATTTTTTTAAATATAGGACAGTTGTGTAACAAAATATAGGTTTGTGAAGTAAGAAAAAAAAATTGCAAAAATATATTTATTTATGGTAATATACCATATATATCTATGACTAATTCATGTAAATAAACAGTGTACAACTTAATAATTAAATTAACATTCATAACAACTCATTTACATTATACAGAATCCAGTTACTGCCCCCCCCCCCCCCCCATTCATTTTTTTAATTATTATTACCACCCCTTTCCCGATTTATATTGGAAAATTTCTAGCCTTATACCCCCACCCGACTTATTTACATTATGCAGAATCCAGAGTTTTAAAACTTTGTTTATAAAAAATAAATTTGAAAACATGTTTCCAACCAACCACCCCCATAAATCCATCCACTCCACTACTAAATTTACAGCTGCCGAGTCCAGATTTAAAACAAAAAAAAATTTACCCCACCACCCCTGACCTCGCCACTTCCAATTTACTTTTTGTATTGTTCAAACTTGTAAAGACCATATTTACTTGTCATACCATCTTTATTTCCAACTGATTGGTCTAAAAGTTTTATTTATTCTGTTATTTATTTTGTTTCTACTGCATTCCAGTAGAAAGTGAGAATAAACAAATAGCGGACAATTTGTAACGCGTTTGTTTTGCCTGTTTGAACCAGTTGTTTATTGACAAAAATTGATAAATCGTTACTTATAAAAAGCTTCATAAAACACACCCTCAAATCAGAATAATTGCTCATCCATTCACGAGTCTGATCCTCGTCTCCAAAGAGAGAGAGCTATCATCAGATGAATCAATATCAAAGTCAGAAAAATCACACTCGTCCAAGTCGCTTTCTAAAAGACGCCAAAAATCTTGAATATTTTGATAAAAAAAAATTAAAACGAACTGGCCGATTGTTTTCATTCTCCTGGTATAATCAACTTGATCCGCTGTTCTCAGCAGGACACTTTTTAATTTTAGTTTTATTGAGATAACAATCAAAGGTTTATTACCGAATTTGCAACTAGGTATATCACTGGCCACGTGTCATATACCACCTTCAAATTCTCCCAACCGACGACAGCTATCAGCTGTAAAAACAAACCAAATCTTCAAAGATGCCGATTTTTTTATTTTGATTAGCGATGCATAAAGTAAAAACACGGTTATTTTTAGAAATATGACCTTGTTTCAACTAGATTGTTCCAGATCTCGCATACAACTTTCGCGCGTGATCTATGGGAATGCCCTCGTTTCATTGGACGCTATTTATTGCGTAATTATTAATAGTAACCACATGGTTTTTTTTGGGGATCCACTTCCTGTAGAATTAATGTTTACAAAAAGAAAGGTCGGACATTTGTTTTGAGTGTTAATATGCAATAATTTTGAGTTTAAAAACACACTGCGGGGAAATGCGGTATCATGGAGCAGTGGATAACTGCGGGGATTTGCGGTATTGAGGCGCACTGGATATATGCGGTCTTTTGCGGTATTGAGGCGCACTGGATAGGTGCGTTTTTTTTGCGGTATTATGGAGCAAAGGGTTAAGATAATACAAAGTCCAAATATACTGTATGTAACATTTCAAATAATACCACAAAGTCCAACAAAGTTCAAATATACACACTAATATAACATTTCAGATAATACCACAAAGTCCAAATATACAGTAATAGAACATTTCAAATAAATCCCACAAAGTCCATCAAAGTCCAAATATAATTAACATAACATTTCAGATATAGCAGACAAGTCCAACAAAGTCCAAATATACAATATGTAACATTTTGTAAAACTCCCAGAGAGTTCAACTGATTCCAAATATTGAGTAATTATGTTTTAATTTTTATAGCATCTCATGGACCAACCAATCTTATGTTTAAGACCAAAGTATGGCCATAACCCCTCTATAAATCTGCTAGTGTGACCTATTCTTGGATTCATTTTAAAATTTATCTGTACATGTACATTTATTTATGAATTAATATATTTTCAGGCGACAACTGCGTTTTACTTTGTTAAAACATTTTGGGTGCCAGTCTACATACAACATTGTAAAACCTAAAATTGATGGATAATGTATAACTGATGCAGAGTGATGAGATATGTCCTCATCAAGTATTTCAATGAGGATGTTCACATGTACACAGCATAATGAATAAAGGGTGACTGTTGGACAATGTATAACAGAGGCAAAGTTATCAGAAACGTCCTAATAGAGTATTTCCATGAGAATGTTCACATATATACAGCATAATAAGTAAAAGGTGATTGATGGATAATGTAGAACAGCACAGACTGATCAGAAAAGCACACAATGAGCCTTTGACTCAATGGAGCTACAATTTATTGACAACTGCAGGGGTGTAAAATTCCATTTGGCCACTACTAGATTTTTAATTTTTTGAGCAGAGCAAAAATATCTTTAAAATTGGTATTTTTGAAACATTTACATATAAAATCTGTAGAATTGTACACCCCTGAAAGTAGAGAGAAACATTCAGATATGATGTTTGAACATTCTTTGTCCTTACCTCCTGAGCCTGAGCTGCCAAGCGACCCCTTCCCTGCAACTCGACACCTACAACCCGGACCGGAGACTCCACAGCGACAACAGGAACCACAGGCGCAGCAACGGGAACCACAGGATCCACAGGCACCACAGGAACCACAACCACCACGGACGTCTACAATCAATATTTATACCATTACATATAGGGCCCATGTATGTTCCATACACAAACTTGAAACGGTCATAAATTCTTTGAAACTGGAACCTTCATAAATTTACATCATGTATATACTTGCATACATAAAAATACTATAGTAGTATAGAGTAGTATAGAACTAATTAGAGTTTGAATATCAAAATTAAATGTTTGATGGATTCAACCCGAAAATGTGCTAAATAAATCCATTGTAGTGTTTTTTTATCCATTTTTATGAAAATTTGTTAACATCTTGACATAAATATTAAAACTAATTACAGGTATGTAACATCAAGATAAGTTGTGATGTAGAAGAATGTGCCTTACTACTATTTATTCATTTAAATTTAGCCTACTGCAACAGTCTACAATTAAAAACTAACTCTTCATGACATTTTAAACATTATATACAAAACCATTTAATACCAAACGCACTGGGTATATATTGACTATGTACCACACATAATTAATCCAAACTTAATTATTACTCGGTGTACTCTGTCAGACAAACAGTAAGTATTGAACAGGGAGATGAATTCCATTATTTGCTTACATGCAATAGCATCCATGAAAGTCGTAAAGAATATTTACAGAGATATCATTATGTTGACCCAAATATATTGGTTTGGTGAAGGCCTTGATATTATATCTATGGTTTGCATTGTAGCTAGGCGCACTCGCCGTAGTCTGGTCTGTACATCTATGTCTTGGTTATTCTTAAATAATTATCTCCATATATATATATAAGTTTGAACAATTACTGAATACAAAAAACAAAACAGCACTCAGAAAACTATACAGCTTCATCGGCCTAATTTTACTATTGGTAGATTAACTCTCCCAAAAATGTCAATTATTACTACATGGGACGCAACTCTAAAATTTACTGTCAAATCTGTAAAATAAATTGTATGCAATGCTTAATGCTCGAAACAAACATACAGATATGAAAACTAGTCTATTTGAGTATATGCAGCTAGTATGTGCATTATAAATACGACACCCGTGCTTACCGTTATCCAATGTCTACAAGACTACATCTTTCGCACATTTATATTAGTACATGTCAGACAATCGAAACCGGAAAAAAACGGCACACGATAACATTGTCATCACCCAAGCGTGTTGTAACCGGTGTAAAATAACCTTAACGCTATCTCTTACCGATAATTTAAAACAACACTGTCTAATAATATAACTAACTACTTTTAAATAACAATTTCCACGTGTGTAATTTGCGCAGTATTGCTATTTACCAAACTTCCGGTACGGTCTAATAAAAATAAAACTGCTCCAATTACCGACGCTTAGTTGGTCGGCTGATTTGAAAGCACAAAGATTATCGACATGTATAAAATGAAACTAGTTTCCTTTAGCATTCCTTATTCATTTTCGTTTTCGAGTTTAAGGAAAGCAATCAAGGGATACTAAATTAGAATTCATACAATTAAATAGTGTTAGTGACCGCTAGTAAACATTTGAATGTAAATATTTGTTGTTCTCAATTCATATTAAAATGTTTGTTGTTGTTGTTGTTGTGTGTTTGTGTATGCGTGTGTGTGTGTGCCTGTGAGGGTGCTAGTACGTGTGTGTGTGAAATTAAAAATATGAAAATTTTCAATTTTCTTCAATTTCTGTCAACTACTGTATTATATATAACCTCATGTTTCCATAACTGTAAATGGATCGAGTATGATAATAAAAGATATCTAAAAAAAAGAACATGCATCACCTTCCCTGCATTCGAAGCACGTGGAACCTACAATCGGCCCACCCCAGCGATAATAATATCAGAAGATGACGGGATTAGCCGAGTATTTACGACTAGTCTACCAGTTCGAAAGTTGTGAAATCATTGAAATTCAGTATATGAAGTAAATTATAGGCCTACTGAGTATTTCGTCAGAGACATAAACACATGTAATTGCATTTTAGGTCACTGATTTCGTAAAGTGCTTCATTTCAGAGTAGAGTGTTTATTAATTGTTTAAAAAATGAATGGCTGATTGGCGCGTTTTAAATTTATAAAACTGTAGCTTAACACATTTAGTCGGAGTAGGCTGAACGATTCCATATATATTAGACCTGGGTACTGGACTTTCTTGCTGCCGCTAAGAGTAATGGATCAATATTTCATAGAAATAATAGAATACAACTGTTTTAGTACTCACCTCAGGAGCTGGACTGCAGGTACCGAACACAGCGTCTACCATACGCTCCACCACAGAAACTGCTGATGACACCATCGATGACACCCCAGTCTTCACCATACGCACAACACACGAGAACAAGGAAGCCATGAGACTGATTTTCTGAAATACTTGAAATCGAGAAAATTAGAATTTGAACACGAAGTCGGCGCGAAATGCAACGACAGGGGTATATATAGGCAACGTTGGTCACGTGGTTAAAAAATCTATTGTGTCTTGCTAAAGGTGCGAACAACACATAATAAACTCGAATTTGAGTAACGTAAACATGTAAAAGGTTCTGGGGGGTGTTCAACAAGTAACGAGACGATCTTCATAGATTTTGATAGAATCTTCGAAACTTTGGAAGAACATAGAAAAAGATGTGTTCTGTACCAATAGTTATTACTTCTGTACTGATGCAAAAATCGGGGCAGTAGAGCAATGGATATGTCGGCCGCTAACGCCAGAGGTTGCAGGTTCGATCTCCAGCTCAACCCGATGACTCTCAAAACAACTCTCAGTAATGGTTCTACACAGCAAGCGGACTGGACTCGATAGCGGTTCATGCTTTCTTCGCAATCGAGTTAAACTAAATTAAAAATACAGTTCCTTAAGAAACGTTATCACGACATGAGCAGTGTAGTTACGTGTTTTGCTTTTTGAAAGTTTCGTGTGAAATTTGTGTCATCGAGGGCTAGCAGACAATCATTTAACCTACCCATTCAACCATGTGGTCCTGGTAGATTAGCTGTTTGAATCAGATGTGAATGGCAACAAGACGCAATGTCCGCATATCAAACACCATTGAGATTGTGACCGAACGGAGGATTCAAACGCATGGCCCCTGGATTGATAGACAGAAGCGCTACATACTGGGCGAACCGGGCCCGGCGTTAACACGTGAAACATATTATTTTATTATAGTATTTAGTATAGTCACTTAGTTAAGCCACTATGTTCTAAATATGATGGGTTTCGCGGAGAATGTACGTCATCACAGCTCACAAAATTATCACAGAATATTTGGATATATGGCAAGTTAGGTCCTATGTTTTCATGTATCAAAAGCAACACAGTGTTAAATTTTCATAGAGGTGCCATAAATTTTCCTTCGTCAATACTCGATGCAAATAGAACATTATTACACCAGGAGAACGGTGATTACGTATATGTGTTCCTGAGACATGTTACAAAACACTTAGCTAACATTCACATATACGGAAGGTATCGTACGGCAATCCACAATGGAATGTGCATCTTCTTCTACATCAAAGGCACTGTGTTGTGACATACTCGCATTACGGCGGACACCACAGTCACGTGTCAGCATTACTAAAATAATGAAATATTATTTTATCTGTGCATGCGGATATCTTTATCAAAGCATTTTGGAATGTATAGTCGCCTCTATATGAGACGTACACGTGTATACTCGTCCAATTCCGTTATTATTCGGAAATCGGAACTATGTTCCAAATGCTGCTTAATTTCTCTCTAGACCTATGTCCACGTGGAGAACCTAACTTGGCCTAATGCTTTGGGGCGGTGTAAACAATCAAAGGAACAGTGCCCGCTTCAGGTAACAATTTTGCAAATAACTTTCTTAATATTACATGAAAACACACGATAAAAGACGAACGACGTCTCTGTATAGAGACAAACCATCGATGCTATCAAGCGGCCATGCAAAACTCGTATTTGTTTTTGTTCAGTTGAAAAGATTATGATATGGAGCCGTATAATCTACAAACCGCCGTTGCGCTATTTGTAAAAAATATTTTTTTTGCACATCCACGTGACAGTACCGATGGTTCATATATATATATATATATATATATATATATATATATATATAGAGAGAGAGAGAGAGAGAGAGAGAGAGAGAGAGAGAGAGAGAGAGAGAGACAGACAGACAGAGAGAGAGAGAGAGAGAGAGAGAGAGAGAGAGAGAGAGAGAGATGGTACTCGTATTTGTTGCGTTGATTTCCGTGTAATATTAAGAAAATTATCTGCAAATAAAGAACTTAAGCGGGTACGTTCCCTTCGATTTTTACACCGCTCCATAGCATTAGGCCACGTGGGTTCGCCATTGCCTGTAAGCAAAGCAATATCAGTTGACGTTGTAGGAACGAATGTACGTGACGTTGTAATTGCAACGCCTAGAACAGACGTAGATGCATTTAGTTTAGCATACTTTTATTTTTTAATACATTTTGTTCAACTTTTGTATAACGGTAGTCTAAGTAGCCCCACTACTTTTTAAACACCCCTCATATATATCGCTCAAAGTTAAAGTGAACACAAACTGAACACACAACCCGACCACATGTACCTATAGTGATAATTAGTGAGCGTGTTATGTGCCCAGGTGTGTTTACCTGTAATCTGATAAAATGGCTTACTCAACCTCAAAATGTTTTTTCTCTTAGGGATCATTTAGATGTCTGACCACATATACTTCTCTGCAACGTTAAATTAACGTACAGTTGGGGTTGGGAACATTAATGACTTTTCTTTCAAAGAAAAACCATATACAACAGCTTCGTTTATTTTTTATTATACGTTACTTGCGGAGATGGGGTGTGCTTGAGTACTGGTAAACTTTTCAGTATCCCAAGAAACAGTGATTAGGTTAACTAATCGTCTTTTAGCTCTCGTAGGCATAAAAATGACGCTAAATATCCAATCAATAAATAAATCATTTGTTTATTATTATTTTCAGTCTATAACATTTTGTTCAGGGAAATTACAGGTTAAGACCATCTGATGAAATTAACTTTATAGTGCCAAGAACAAGAATTAAAATGGCAGACAGATCATTGTAGTTGGCCCAACGTGGTGGAATGGACTTCCAAAAGATCTCAAATGTGTAAACAGTGAAAGTATATTAAGGAAAAAAACTGAAAACTCATTTGTTTAATATGTTTTATAACTAAATGATATGACTGTGAAGTTTTTATCCGCATAACTATTGTAGGACTGTGTATATAACATAATGCAACCCTGTGAAGCGCAACAGAGTATTGTGCTTACGATACATTTTTGCGCTACACAAATGTATTTGTATTTGTTAACAATGGCTAGCCGGACCCGATTAGATCAGCCTGTTACGCGTCTGACGATCAATCCAGGGGTCGTGAGTTGGAATCCCCGCCCGGCAACAGTCTCTGCGGTGATTGATATACGACATTGTGTCTCATTATCATTCGTCTCTCACCGCTGATTCAAGTGAGGAGGTTAATAACTTATCAGTTACTTGCGGAGATTGGGTGTGCTCGAGTACTGATTAACCTTGCAGGATCCCAGGAAGCAGCGGTTAGGTTACTTGATATTCTGTTAGCTCTCGATGGCATAAAATGACGTTAAATATTTAATCAATCAATCAGTCATAGTAATGGCTATCATGTGAAAAAATTGTGGATCCGCACGTGTATTTTAAATTACGACTATTTGTTTGAGATGTTTGTATCCAATTTCTATTATTGATACCGATTGATAGGATGGACATTATGTATCATACCTTTAAGGGCCATATTCACAAAGCTTCTTGGATATTTACTTAGAAAGTATCTTAACCCAATAATATTGTCTTAGCTTATATGAAATCAATTTCTTAATTTAAAGTGACAATCATACAACCACTAAGAAGGAACTCAGCTGAAAATAAGTTTAAGTAAATAATAATTCTAAAATAAAATATTTCATATTAAAAAAATCATCAACTCTGTTATTAGACGTCGCTGATTTCCATATCTTAAAATAGTGTTTGATGTGGTAGTTTGGGAAATGCCTTATGTAAATAGTATTGGTAATCCTGTAAACACAATTTAATTTGTACATATAAAGCTATCGTTTTGTATAAACGTTTCTTGATTGTTATACCGCATGTATACATCTACGAGCAGCACGTGTAAATCGTGAATTATCGGTTTTCAAGCTATTCGGTAATACTTGGCTGACTTCATTGGAAGGTGTATTATAAAGCACATGTTATCATGTGTCAAATGCATGACTTGTCATTGCTCAGTCAGATTTCAGCAAATACGTTAACATGCCAATGAATTATACAGGGTCTAACAGTGTTATATTTATATTTTATTTAAAATTTTTATTTAGTGTATATATATATTGACTTTTCTACGCGACAAATCATCGTTTAGTGGTGATCATTTGTGCTAATTTATTTCAAACTGTTGTATTATGCTATACATGTATTATTACTATACTATGTTCACTGCGCATGCTCTATTCATTCCTGCTGTTTTTCAGTACCATTGGCTAGTGCTTATTAAATCGTAGAACTAGAAACATCTTATATTATCTGTTAACCCCACGCTCTGTGGTATATGTCGATTACGAGAAACACATGATACAACACAAACTATGTTAATGAATGTACGAGTTATGAGGCAGACACAACAGTATGGCTATATGTGATTTTATGAAACCATTTACCGCCATGCCGCCTGGAATTCTCTTTGTTTTATCATAACCGTTATCGTGGTTAAATGACTAGCCCCTGTGAGTTCAGGATGCTGAGTGATGGCGATAATAGGATCCCTGTGACCATGCATGTTGGAAGGGGTGACAAATGAAACACTAAATTTTGTTGAAACTTTACAGTTCTACAGGCTTAAGTTCCATACTGTATTAATGGTCATTTGCTGGTGTAGTTTTTTTTAGATGTTTCTTTTTTTAATTCATTGTGAGCATAATTCTTACGTGGCTGTCATATTCTTGTTTTGTACACGGTCAAAACTAATCAATTTATTATTTAATTATGTGATGCTATAATTTCTTCCTAAAATAACTGATTAAATAATTATCTCATAAGATATATTGATTATTTTATTATTGTAATTATCAAATTGTTTTTATTTAATCAATTTACTTTAACAATTATAGCACCACGTATACTTTTCATTGAGTACTGGATGCATTGCAATAAAACATTGACAAATACCCAAAGTGCCATTGTTTTATATAGAGTTACAAACTACCACCCAACCGGAATCAGTTAGTTCAGTCTGTAGCGCACATGGCTATCGATCCAAATACCATGAGTTCGAATACCCGTCCGGCTACAGTATCCGTGATGATTGATATACGACATTATGCGTCATTGTCATTTGTCTCTCACCACTGATTCAAGTGGGAAATATATCAGTTTCTTGCTCAAGTGCTGGATACCAGGAATTAGTGGTTATGTTAACAGACCGTCTGTTTGCCCTCGATGACATAAACATGACGCTAAATATAGAAAACAAAAAAAACCAACCGCCCTACAATGTTGCCAAGTATACCTGAAATATAAATAGGTCAATTACAAGTAAAGGGTAATGGGTAAATGTTGACAACATTTATGACAACATTTAAGCCTGAAAGGCTGTCCGAAGTTCTTCACCGAATTTGAGTTCAAACTAACAATTATTAACCGGTTAATAAATACCTTTTAGTTCAGGGAATAGCAATTTACCAGATTTTTTTTTCATTTTTCCAGCAGAACAGCAGGATGATTTTTTTTCATTCTGCCAGCTGAACAGCAGAATAGCAAAATGGATTTTTTTCATTCTGCCAGCAGAACAGCAGAACAGCAGAATAGCAGAATGAAAATTGGACTGTGTGTAACTGTACTAAAATAAGTGATAAAAACTATTTTCATTTTAGTCCAATTTTCATTCTGCTATTCTGCTGTTCTGCTAGCAGAATGAGAACATTTCATTCTGCTATTCTGCTGTTCTGCAGGAAATATGAATTTTTTTAGTATATCGCTATTTTGCTAAATACACTGAACACGAAGGTGGAAAATTGTGCAGAGAAATGAACCCAGCATAAAATTGTTAGTTTGAACGTGAAAAATTAAAAATTTCCATTTGGTGAAATGAGAAAAAGTTCCCCTTTAACTTCCGGGTAGTGATTGTTTGTAAAATGAGCCATTTTTCGTGAATAACTCGTCAGCGGATCATTTCCGCTGATCAAGTAATGAACAAAAAAGTTAGATAAAGTAGTTGGTGAGCAAAATACGTCAGGCAAAATGTTTTACAATGCGAATCCAAGGTGAAATGATGAAAAACTCTCATTTTCATTTTGTTGGAACGGATTGAGCACGTGTACACGTATCGTTTGTAATTTTAGCTGAACACAGTATGAACAAAAAATATGTCTAAAATGGTACATGGAGTTGAACTCGGCTAATTATTGTTAATTATAACGTTAATTCGGTGATAAAATTAGTATTTTCCTTTTGGTGAAATGAGAAAAAGTTCCCCTTTAACCTTCAGGTAGTGATTGTTTGTAAAAAAAAACATTTCTTAAGACTTCCGGTATGTTCATGTGTGTAACTGTACTAAAATAAGTGAAAAAAAAATTCTGCTGTTCTGCTGTTCTGCTATTCTGCTGGCAGAATGAAAAAATATCATTCTGCTTTTCTGCCATTGTGCTAACGTGACCGGCAACTGTTTAGTTTTCCAGGAATCACACAACAGTACAGCATATTCATCATCTGCCATCGTGTATTTTTACAACGTAATTTACATCCTTGTTTATTTTGTTTGAATAACGCCCTGTACTTCAACTGAAGTTTACACTTATCATACTGGTGCATCCGGGAGGCAGCTAAAACTTTGATATAGGCGGAATCGTATAATTGCCTACATTGTGTACTTAATTCCTATGTTAAATTCATTTTGTGCGAGCTCTTATATCCGTTATTTTTACATATAATATATAATTTTACAGTTACGCGGAGTTTTTTTTATTGCTTGCTGCATGCAACTAAAAAAATAAAAACAAGGTAGCGACGCTGTTAACATGTTTTCAGTCATTTCGCGACGGTGTCTACTTGAGACTGGAGTGTCATGCCACAGGCACCCCGCCCAGTCACAGTATACTTGCACCGGGACGACCAGATCTAAAACTAACCTCTTAATGCTGAGCGCCAAGTGAGGAAGCCTCTTGCACCATTTTGTCAAGTCTTTGGTATGACACGCCTGGGTATTAAACCCACGACCTTCCACAGCAAGATGAGAAGGAATCAAATACACACATAACGAAACCATACGTGTGTGAAATAAACATTTACCATTGACTAGTGTATGTTAATACAGCAAGCAACTGGAATACAGAAAAAAATATAGATCCGGTATAAGATTTTCATAAAACGCTTTGACCTGAATAATTATGATTTTTTTATTTTTTCTACAACGGTCTCATGGAACTATTATCACGTTGTTGAGTTAGACGTCGCTCTTTGTCTGTAAGCTCTTATCTCTTGAATGTTCAATAAATAAAGTTGATTTCTTATATCTATATTATTAGTTACCGCGTCTAGATACATTTCCCAGTTATCAAGTACAGTCAAATGTGTGTTAGTGGTCATTTCTAGTAAGCAGCCACCTGTCTTAACCCTTTACTCCATAAAGACACCTTTGGACACCTCTAATATTGAACGCATTAATTCACCACGTATCAACAATGGTTGAATTATGTTTATATTAACTGACAGAGTGGAAAACAGTGCAGGAAGTGTTCAGATTGCTCATAGGCCTTCTGTAATTGGTGCGGGAAAACGCGTATCTATGGAGTAAAGGGTTAAGCAATCATATTTTCTATTTCCCATTTGTATGCTTTCTGAGTAAGTTAACCTGTAGCAAGCAACAACCTGTCTTAAAAGTTCACTTTTGCTCCTTGACCTCACTTCCATTAAATGGCTGCTTAAGACAGGAATGTACTAGCATCTAGCAATTTATGCTGGTGAAATAATTGTAGTTTCCTGTGTTTAAGTCGGCTACAGGGACAGCAAAAATAATGCCTTCTTTGTATTTTTGCTTATATTAGTGAACCTGAATTACTACTGTAGAAGCGGGAACCATTTTCTACTACGTGTTTATATGTTCATGAGATAGCGGCAAAACCTATAACGGTTATCAATGAGGAAGGTATGCCATGAATGCAGATATACTCGTAAATGTAATACCTGATACTGGCTTGGTATGAATGGTTATTTATTTTTTAAAAATCATTTTTTTTTCATTTATGTTACTATTATGACCGCGACATCTGACAGTCAAATTAAACACAGCAGAATTTAATACACATGCAATTCCACAATAACGTAGTGCATGTACCATATAGATAGTTCTGGCACAAGCATTAAATGTCATAAACAAAACCAATAATCTTGTGATACCGGCAGTACAGTTTATCTTTTGAATGCAGAGAATATTATTGATTTAAACGCTGCTACAGCATCAGTAGGTGATATGAATGTGGAATCTACAGGTTTTGGATTCTAAGTTTGCGCTTTATTCTGGGAGGGAGAAGCACAAAGATCGTTTATTTCTATTGTGGTTTCTATTGTATATCTGGCAAACTGCTATATCTAATTTCTAACAATGGATCTTCGCACATGTCTTGTTTATTTTGTAGTCCATGTAAGTATTGTCCAGTGGTACTTACTTGGTGTGAATTGCGACGATAAAGAGCCAAGATGCTCGAAGTTCGAATTTGAAGAAAAAGTTTTAGAGAAACTAGTTTACCTTGACCATGACATCCGTGCGTCTGTGAAAGACGTTCAAAATAGGATTACAAAACTTGAATCTGAAACAGAAACAAAACTTTCTGAATACGAGAAAGAAAGACTCGAATTCATGTCTGACATTAAAACACTATTGTTAAACACGAACACCACATTATACGATGATATTGATAATTTCAAAGCGGCGGTAAATGACACGATCAAACACCAAATTGAGACAAATGAAATAAATGTCAAAGCGGACAGGGAATACTTAAATAATATGGCTGACGGAATCAACGCTGCAGTCACTGAAACAAAAGAAATGCTGGAAAATAAAACAACAGCATTGAGAGGTAGGTATTGACGTTAAAACTATTTATTACTTAATGTAGAATGATTTAGGTTTTTGTAGACAGTTTTCGTAGGAAAAACATAATGACATATATATATATATATATATTATTGTAACATTTTGAAAAAAATAGCGGCTTTCTCGATAATATCTGGTAAAAAGTACCGTTTTTATCGTCAAAAACATGTATTTCAACTCGCTGTTATCGCCGATATTTGAATTGTAAACTTAGATAACACGATGGTACACCGTATTATATTTCTGTATGTCGCAGTAGTTATATATACGGGTTATGACCCCGGCATTCCGGGTTCGAATCACGTGTTTTTTATGTTAATTTTCCTAACAGCATTTTTTCTACTGTACTCCATAAACGGTTTCTCATATGCAAAAACAAATATGGAAACATTTTTTTGGCCATATTTGCATTCCTCTCTGCACACATCTAGCAACCGTTCTAGTATTGAAGGTTAACGGAATTGGCCGAGTATATACGATTGAATCGGATAGTTTACTATAATTTATGTCAGTATAGCAATCAATTTGTATATTAAGACTGATCAGTAAATATATAAACAAAGCACAGTTTATTCATGTTTAAGAGTGGTATCGTTCGTTATAGATGCATCGAAGGCCACGAGGATGGTCGAAAATGTTTGTCATTCATAAACAAGTTGTTTCTTTCTTTATATAAGAAATATCTTCAAATGCTGATTATGCAGCTTTAAAGAGGTAAACGAAAAAGCTGACTTAATTTTTCAGCTTCGTGATACAATGGATAAGGCTAACGGAGCATATTTTTTCATTGAAGAAATGTTGAATAACACAAGTGTATGGAATTTGCTCAGAGATCGGCAGGCGATATTCAATGTCGAAGTACAATAGACCATTCTTAATATTATCTCATGAATATGCATATCTACACCAGAACGAGGTTAGGAGCACGTCCTATCTTACATTAAAACTAGCGTATATAGAGATTAAATGTCTATCTCGGATAATAATTGAGAAAGTCTGACTACATCTGTTAATCTAAATTTGTTGACAGTTTAATTAATGTAAAGGTCAAAATATAATATTAAGTTATTGATAATTTGAAAATTAAGTTTTTATATCATTCAGCATGTGTATTTCTATACTGGTTAAACCGTTTTTATGATCTGATAACTGAATGTATTTACAAATTCTCAGGGTTGTGGGGGTGGAGGGAAGGGTCCGCTGTAAATCAATTCATTCACATCTGACCTGTGTTAACATTCTTGAAGATTAAGGCGTATGAACACCTCTCTTTGAAAGTGATTTAGAAGGGATATAAACCGTCTGTATAATGTCGGGTCCCATGGATATTTGTGCCTTACCATGTGTACTCATATAAGTGTCCATTGTCTAGAACACAACAGAGCAATTAACCATTTTATTTTTGTTCAAATCTTTCTATTCTCTTTTTATCAAACAAAAATAATAAGTGGGGAGCGGATATGACATAATAGGTCACAGAGAAATAATGAAAAACATATAAAATAAAGGCAATTAACGTTTTATTTACTCAATATACATGTTCGAACTCATCTTATTACAAGTATGTCTCAAAACAATGTCTACATTTAAATAAAGTTTATAATTTACTTTACATATCAGTTGTACAGACAGAAGCAGAGGAGACCCAACTGTTTCGGAAGCTGATTGTTAGTGTATGTAGTCATATAGTGGGAGTAATACGTTTTCCAGATTGTCAAGTGCAGTCCTGCAAATATATACTTTACAGGTGTACCAATTAACGGGAACTATATATCTGATTTTTTTTTGTGTCTCTGTCATAATGTTTTCCATGTTTTCTCTATGTTCTCCAGCATATCAATATACATGTACTTTTGATTGGATTGGATTCTTCTGGTTTACAGTGCTGATTTTATCTTCTGGTTTACAGTGCTGGTTTTATCTTCTGGTTTACAGTGCTAATTTTATCTTCTGGTTTACAGTTCTAGTTTTATCTTCTGGTTTACAGTGTTAGTTTTATCTTCTGGTTTACAGTGCTGAATTTATTCATACAGTCCATTCCCGCTTTATAATGAAAGATACAAATATTATTCAATATTCTAAAATATTGAAAACAAATTGTTATATATAATACTTTGTTCACATGTCTATAAAATTATGTTTATAAGGCGTAATACGGTAACACAAATTGTTTCACTTCTCTTTCTTTATATAACATAATGTGTTGTTACATGCTGCGATTTATGCATATATTAAAGAAAAATAGATGTTTGTAAAGTTCGAATTTATTTCAAATAAAAAACAAACAATAATAAGATATTAAAAATTCATAACAATAATAGATAGATATGTAAACATGATAACTTACATTGCTATGTAGTCCTCCATCTCAATCTGTTTATTACACAGGTCACTTAATAATGTTACGAAAATCAAGGGAAGACTGATATCCAAAATGGAACAAAACAATTGTGTCCAGGTCTCAAAATATCACCCCAAGTTGATAGGGGTGTAGCCATTTTCCTTTGTAGTTATAGTCGTCTGCTAATCAGCTGGTAGTGTGATGAGCTCCTAACCTCGCTTGGATAATGGAATGTTTGGCATGCATATAATTCGAGAGAGGCCTATGACATTCAGATTCCGCTCGATGTTTACATTGAACGTCGATCTAAATAATGACCCAGCTCGACATAAAATCTACATGTTCGGTCTGAACATCGACCCAGCTCGACGTTGTCGCTCTGCACTGAATGCCTAGTGCCGATCTCTGAGCTAACTTCAGTCACCTACAAAGACATTACTGTGAAAGGGGTCGTTTCGGAATTTTACAAAACAAACATATGACTCAGACCTTAAAGGGAATACATCATGTGTTTTCATAAATTTTATATGGCTAAAAACATTTTTTCCAATATATCACCCCTATATATACTTACTGACCCCGTATTGCCAAAAGAATACCTATCAAAACATGTTAAAATAATACGTGTATATTTAAAAGGGATTTCCTTACTTGGGCTACGCGCCTGTCGGTTAGACTAAAATAGATTTCAAGACTTAAAACATATTAAATGAGTCCCTTGATTTTCTTTTGATTTTAATTTGATCCGTTATACAGGTTTACACGTAGTAAAAAATGTTTCATCTAAGAAATAATCCGAATGACGATGCGATGGTCATCAAGCAGCATTCAAGTGCTGTCTATTTTTAGAATGGGGATTTCGATTCAAGATTAAATATCGATTTTGTCATGTTTCGGTTGTTTTGGTTTATTTGTCATGATAATGAGATGCTTTTTATCCATTTTTAATAACTTTTTTTTTTTATAAGACGTGCGTTTTTTTACTGATATACTTCATTTAATATACAGAGAGCGACAACAAATTTGTAGCATCTGTTTTCCACCGTGTTTCATTCGTATCTGTAATTCAAAATATGAAATGATTACTAAATGTAAGCCATTATTTAAGACCGGAAATCGTCTCGCTTAATGTAGTTAAAGATGTTTTAGAACACAGGTTATAACTTATTGTCTGTACTGTCTTGATATAAGATAAAAACTGAATTTCTATTATATTTAAGATTGTAATAAGCGAACCTCTTATAATATTGTCGGATTTATTTATTTTCAAAACCAATGTTGGTAAACCATACTGTTTTAGTATATTTTTTTCAACGTCTTCATTTGTTCCGACACACAAGTAATTTTTTCCTATGTACCAATTTATTAAGATAATGGCGCGTCTCTTTACTTTATGCTGGAGACGCCTATCACTGTCGGCAACGTGTCTGATTGCCAATACAGGAGATGCGAGTTCAAGTCTCCGCCCGGCCTAGATTTATCAATTAAACAAACCCCATTAATTGAAATATTAGATATATCCAGTCTATTCAATTCAATACAAACACAACTGCACAAAAACTATTATATACTATACAACTATTTATAATACTAACAGTTTATAATTCTTGTACTACTTGCATTACTTCTAACAATAAATATCCACTAAAATCAAAAATAAAATAATAATAACTTGATACATTGTATTATTTCTTTAAATTTGATATATTTGTAATATGTCTTTGACTTTGTACATTAATTTTGTAATATGTCTTTGGACTTGATACATTTGTAATGTCTTTAGATTTATAATATGTCTTTAGGCTTCGTACATTTGTAATATGTTTTTAGATTTAATACATTTGTAATATGTCTTTAGCCTTGATACATTTGTAATATTAGTATGTCTTTAGCCTTGATACATTTGTAATATTTCTTTATACTTAATACATTTGTAATATTTCCTTGGACTTGGTACATTTGTAATATGTCTTTAAATTTGATACATTTGTAATATGTCTTTAGGCTTGATACAATTGTAATATTTCTTTAGGCTTAATACATTTGTTATAAGTCTTTAGGCTTGATACATTTGTAATATTTCTTTAGGCTTGATACATTTGCTATATGTCTTTAGGCTTGAAACATTTGTTATATGTCTTTAGACTTCATACATTTGTTATATGTCTTTAGGCTTGATACATTTGTAATATTTCTTTAGACTTGATACATTTGTAATATGTCTTTGGACTTGATATAGTTGTAATATGTCTATAGACTTGCTTGTAATATTTCTTGAGACGTGATACGTTTGTAATATGTATTTAGATTTAATACATTTGTTATATGTCTTTAGGCTTGATACATTTGTAATATGTCTTTAAACTTGATACATTTGTTATATGTCTTTAAAGTTAATACATTTGTTATATGTCATTAGAATTGATACATTTGATATATGTCTTTAGAATTGATACATTTGATATATGTCTTTAGACTTGATACATTTGTTATAAGTCTTTGAACTTGATACATTTGGAATATGTCTTTAAACTTGATACATTTGTTATATGTCTTTAGAATTGATACATTTGATATATGTCTTTAGGCTTGATACATTTGTTATATGTCTTTAAACTTGATACATTTGTAATCTGTCTTTAGATTTGATACATTTGTTATATGTCTTTAAACTTGATACATTTGTAATATGTCTTTAGATTTGATACATTTGTAATATGCCTTTATATTTGATACATTTGTAATATGTCTTTAGAATTGATACATTTGTAATATTTCTTTGTACTTAATACATTTGTAATATTTCTTTGGACTTGGTACATTTGTAATATGTCTTTAAATTTGATACATTTGTAATATGTCTTTAGGCTTGATACATTTGAAATATGTCTTTAGACTTGATACATTTGTAATATTTCTTTAGGTTTGATACATTTGTTATAAGTCTTTAGGCTTGATACATTTGTAATATTTCTATAGACTTGATACATTTGTAATATTTCTTTAGGCTTAATACATTTGTTATAAGTCTTTAGGCTTGAAACATTTGTAATATTTCTTTAGACTTGATACATTTGTAATATTTCTTTATACTTAATACATTTGTAATATTTCTTTTGACTTGATACATTTGTTATATGTCTTTAGGCTTGATACATTTGTTATATGTCTTTAGACATGATACATTTGTTATATGTCTTTAGACTTGATACATTTGTTATATGTCTTTAGACATGATACATTTGTTATATGTCTTTAGGCGTGCTTGTAACAGTCTTTATTATATACATATTTAAAATAATTTTTCAATCTGGATACATTTGTTTTATGTCTTTAGATTTGATACATTTGTTATATGTCTTTAGACTGGATACATTTGTTATATGTCTTTAGGCTTGATACATTTGAAATATGTCGTTAGATTTGATACATTTGTTATATGTCTTTAGACTTGATACATTTGTTATATGTCTTTAGGCTTGATACATTTGTAATATGTCTTTTGACTTGATACATTTGCTATATGTCTTTTGACTTGATACATTTGTTATATGTCTTTAGATTTGATACATTTGTTATATGTCTTTAGACTGGATACATTTATAATATGTCTTTAGATTTGATACATTTGTTATATGTCTTTAGACTGGATACATTTGTTATATGTTTTTAGGCTTGATACATTTGTTATATGTATTTAGATTTGATACATTTGTTATATGTCTTTAGACTGGATACATTTGTTATATGTCTTTAGACTGGATACATTTGTTATATGTCTTTAGGCTTGCGTGTAATAGTCTTTAGAAAATACACATTGATACTTGATACATTTGTTATATTTCAGAAGCCGTGATGGGAGAACAAGTTGTATTTATAGCAAGATTTCCTACAAACAGAGATCCTTCTGCCGGTGAAACCATTATTTTCGGTACAGTTATAGCAAATCACGGAAATGCGTATGACCCATCGAACGGACACTTTACAGCCCCATTACCAGGAGTCTATCTATTCACTGTACAAATATGTATCGATGGTGAATCAACGATAAACTACCAAATTCGATCTAGAGATACAATTTACAGCGCTACAGAATATATGGAGGGTGTCGACGACATCTGCTCATCAGTGACTGCCGTCGCTGTTTTGAAGAAGGATGAAGAAATTTGGGTGAAATGTATAGAGAGGGATTCAGGTGACTATGTAATTGAACCTGATGACGGTGACAAGTTTTGGACAATGTTTTCCGGTGTTCGTGTTAATTAAAAAATACACGATTGATAAAACCATTCAACGAACAACGGTATACAATATTGAGCAGCAATAAATATGTGTTATTGGTTGGTTTCAAGTCTGCACATATAAAACTGTACTGTACGAATGCTACTGGCTTACTTACATTTCATTATTACACCAAGGCAATCCAGGTTTGAGACCCGGCTTCCATTTCACTAAAATTTTCTATATAAATTCTTAAAAACTGAATTTTGGCCGGTTACGTATAAAATGTATATCAATGGCAATGAAATCATGTTAAGTTTTTCTGAAGCCAGTCTAAAATCATGATCACCAATACGATATTCCTAGTTTTAATGTTTTAAGTATTTGTGTATATATTTAAATATGTTGGCAAAACAAGAGCTTGATTTCGGTACAATGAATGTGCGTGTCATTCAAGGTAGAGTACCACCGTTACAAACAGGAAATGCCTCCATGGAGAAGTCGCAGAATGGGGGTATAAATTCTCATCGTTTCTTCTCCTTTAAAAATACATTTTCCTTATTTAAATGCTCATTTCATCATTTTTATTGCATTATTGATGTATTTTGAACATTTTGAAAGCATTGTCATTGTTTGAATTGTGAATAAAGAAAGAAATATGATGCTTGGAAATTGGGGTATGAATACACGATTTCGGAAGACTACTTTCAGGGTACATACTGAACTGTAAACGTATCTTGGATGATACATGAACCCAACTTTTTCTCATCATAGTTTTGTAGTGCAGAGGTTGACAAACAATAAAATGTAAGTTTCGCTTCGTCTCTCTATGAACGACAAGATTACAAAACTTGTTAGATTTACTATAGAATAAAGATTACTATAGAATAAAGAATAAAGATTTACTATAGAATAAAGATTTACTATAGATTTACTATAGAATAAAGATTACTATAGAATAAAGAATAAAGATTTACTATAGAATAAAGATTTACTATAGATTTACTATAGAATAAAGATTACTATAGAATAAAGAATAAAGATTTACTATAGAATAAAGATTTACTATAGATTTACTATAGAATAAAGATTTACTATAGAATAAAGAATAAAGATTTACTATAGAATAAAGATTTACTATAGATTTACTATAGAATAAATATTTACTATAGATTTACTATAGAATGATAAACAAAACTCAATAGCGGGCTTACATCTCAACATACACTTCAATTATTGTAAAATGAATTATAAGACTGAATTTTAAATTTTAAATAATAATCATTTTCTTTCCAATCATTATGAGAATTCAAAACTATCCCAATTTTGCAAATTTTTAGTAGATTTTGTTGAAAATGTAATACTTTGTTTTTAAAATGGCATATTACATGTAACACAATTTTTAGTATATTATTAAAAATGTTGTGTGTTCCTTTTTATTATTGTAATGGTGCAGTATACAGTGTTGTGTTCATCAGTTGCGTTTAAAAATGTTAAGATTATATTAATACACAGTGTCATAGATTAAATTTTATTTTACTCAAGTGTCTTTGATCCTAATTGGCTTAACGAGTTTAAAACCGTTGGATGGTATTGTATGAGGGTAAAAATGAACGATTATCTGGCAAGTGTAAAAACGGTTTTATTTTCTCGTGTTGACGGAATGAACTTGAATAAAAAATAAAACGACGCTCCAAATTTTGACCCGGTGTTAGTCATTATATCTGACCCCAGGGTATCACGGAGCTTGTTCTGTTATTGTTGTTGTTGTTGTTGTTGTTGTTGTTGTTGTTGTTGCTGTTGAATTGAATCTCGAATAACAAATATATTGATATTCGACATTCATTATAAATGTTTGAATATCGAAAAAAAAAGAACTGGACATCCGTCTTTCACAGAAAAAAGTGTTTGAATCTCGAATATCAAACGCTTTGCACCAAAAACCCGACTGGATTTCGAATCTCAAACAACTTGACATTCGACATTCGCTGAAAATTGTTTGAATGTCGAATATCAAATACCTCGAGCATTGTTATTCACCAGATCCTCACATGAATGTCGAATCTCCAAAAAATTGACATTCGTTTTTTCAGAGAAACATGTTTGAATCACGAATATCATATTCCTCGAGCTTCGTTATTCACAAAAATAAACTTGACATTCGACATTCATTGAAAAATGTTTGAATCTTGTCATTCACTCAAAAAGTAAAAAGAAAAAAAATATGTGTTAATTATACATTTATCAAAAACAATCATCTTAAAATCTCTTTTAAACAGGAAGATGGTGAACAAACAAACACAAAACAATTAACAACGCGTTATTTTGCTTTGCCACGTAAAAACACCAACTGTTCATATGCATTTAAAAACGACGTTCGGCTTTATTTTAATGAAATATTTAGGAAGTTTTCTGCAAAATTTTACCTGGAGCGGACATTTTCCCTACGAATCTTTACACCACTCCATACCGTTAGGTCACGTGGGTTCACCACCGTGATAGCGTTATGTTTGAAACTTTTTATTCTTAATTAGGTTGCAAACACCAAAGTAATATTAACGTTGTCTTTAAACGAACACGTTAAATATTATACTCACAGATATACGTTACATTTAATTATATTTATATACACCTTATAGGTCAGAATCACAAACTACGTTCCTTTTGGTGAGAAATCTAATTTCACATTGAAAGGCAAAAATAATATAAAACGGCAATATGATATTGAAATAGTCATTTATTCATTTACATAAATGACAGTCAAATAGTTACTTAAATAACACACACGCTCACAAAACGTTTAGAAATGCAGAATAATAATTTAATGAGAATAGTTTTACATTAAAAATAATGTTTTATTCAATGATTGATTGATTGAATATTTAGCGTCATTTTTATGCCATCGAGGGCTAACAGACGATCAATTAACCTAACCACTGTTTCCTGGGATTAACCAGTACTCGAGCACACCCCGTCTCCGCAAGAAACTGATAACTTTCCCACTTGAATCAGTGGTGAGAGACGAATGATAATGAGACACGATGTCGTATTCAAATAGTTGGACAATAAAAGCCTTAGATGAATAATTTCGCAAATGTGTTTAATATGATTAACATATAAAGGCCTATAGTAAATATGTTCGCGCATATATCCAAACAAACGTACACGCATACATAAATATATATAAACATATACACATCCACGCAGCATACGCACACAGACGTATACATACATATATATATATATATATATATATATATATATATATATATATATATATATATATATATATAGCATGTGAGTAGTCATGAATCCTTAACTGGATCCTACTCATATGAAGCTATTAATTCATGTATGTAAATTTGTCCACTCTGTCCAGATGTGGTGCATGTAATTCCATAGTATATAAGTTATGGTCGACACCAAATTTATTGGTTACGCAGAGGCCTTGATATTGTATCTATGGTGTGCATTGTAGCTAGGCGCACTCGTCGTAGTCTGTCTGGTCTGTACATTTATGTCTAGGTTATTCACAAATAATCATCTCCATAAATATATCAAGCATTGTGAATGAGCATCTGAAAATATCCCAAAAATCGTTAATGCCGTTGTTGTGTGAATTTAATTATCTCTTTATATATATGTATATATATATATACATATATATACTTCCCGGTTTAAGTTGCATACAAACATATATTAGAAAATAAATTTACATCTATAAGTATTTTCCCTATTTTATCTCACAGACGATCCACATAAATCCTGTCTGGCTGGATAAAAGTATATACTCTTATAATATACTAAAATTCCTTTTATTCGAAATCTTGAGTGAGAATGAAGTACTTAGAATTCCTCAGCAAAGACGCTACCGTCTTGATGCTCCTCGTTTGGGTGTTTTCTTGTTTTCTTAGTTTCTTTACTGGATGTGTTAAATATGTAACTTTGTCGCCGTTAGGAACCGAGCCTAGTGCTGGAACTTTATCTACAATTGATTTACCGATAGAAAAACTACAATTTTTATCTTGAATTTGTGCATGAGAATTCGCTTTCTGCTTGGTTACTTGCTCTGTTTTGTTAGTATCTTCTATAACAACAGTATAATGGTTGCTTTAAGCATTTTGGAGTATTTGGTTACCTCGTGATTATTTTCATGCTAAAGTCTATTTTGATTTGAGTTTAAAGACACCGAGTAATCGATCTCTTCCAAATCGATGCCGGAGTCAACTTTAGACATAGTGGATGAAAGACGCTGCTTTGAATTACATGAGTGTATGAGAGGTTTTTCTGTAAGCTCTAGTTCGGACAAAAATAAAGTATTCCAGTCTTTCTTTGAGTCAACTTTATTTTTTGGAATAGTTTCGGAAGTATTTGTGCCTACCATCTCGGCATTATCATCAACTCTGTTCTCGTAGAAAGATGTCAAAGGGCTGTGTCGGTTCTTATGTTGTTTCAGCATGTAACAATGATATCCCCTGGCCATGATTATAATTATCACCAGCAGAATACTTGCCAGCCCGGTAGGTAGTAACCACTGTGTATATGTTTCAGCCGAGTTTGAACTTTCGACATTTACAAATGTGGACGTTTCTGGAATATAAGATATATAAATAGAAACTTCTAATAAAACTCTTTCTTATTTCTTATATATAGTCGTTTTTGCTCTCTCTCTCTCTCTCTCTCTCTCTCTCTCTCTCTCTCTCTCATACACTTTATCTCTGTTTCCATATATATAAATCCCTCATCGTATTCGTCTTTATTTACTTCCTAATGGATATCTTGATATATGAGGGTATTTCTGAGAAACATCTCTATAATACAGTTGACTAGCATGCATGCATACTTACATAACGTTCCGTTTTTTGATAAACGTTGTATAGACCCAACCTAAATATGTACACACTTACTCTTTTTTTAGATTTAACGGGGTTTAACGCCGCTATTTTCAGTACATGACATGTTATATTATTACGATATATCCAGTTTATTGGTGGATTAGGACCTCAGAATGAATCTGAGTAGAACCACCATCATTTCGTAAACACTTAGCAGACTGTCTCAAATAAATATTTTTAACAGAGCTTGGCTCGAACCCAGAACTTCATCAATGAGAGGTAAGTAGTCATTAGACGACAGCACCCTGTATTACTCTGCCGTGGAGTACTCTTATAATAATATGCATGTTCAAACGAAAGCTTATATCTGTAAAAACACTATTCAAACACAATTTTGCAATTATTCAATGCATATAGAACTAATAAAATATTCGGTAGCTTGTTGGCTTTTTCTGTATTCATTTTAAGGAAGACATTATGCCAGTCTGATGTTACACACGGCGAATACAAATGAGATGCAAGATCACGTAATATCCCGTACTCACCCGTAAAAGGCACATAGGCAGATAGACTCCGGAGACAAACTTGATTTGAATTTATGCCCAACTTGTCTATGCATTCTCGGATTACAACGTAGTTCGTGTCAGGGTTACAATAGGAACACGGCAAGCAGTTACCCGTCGAGCCGTCACGGAAATAATCTAAAGGGGAGGAAAACAGAAACCGAAACTGTAGGAAAAGTCTTAAAACTTTTAAAGTGTTAAACAATAAGATACAAGTCACAGCCTTGTACAATAAACATGTTACAAATCTATCGACAATAGCAATTGGCATAGCGCCAATATTGGTTGATTGATCCATATCATGTAAAGGACACAGGGCGAGGTCGAAGTCAATTGATTAGTATAAATACATTGAATATTTAATTGTCATATAAACACATATTACAATATATATCAAGCATATAAGTCAAATACAATTTAAGTCAAAAGGATCTGGCCAAAGGTTCTCTCAATATTAGATACGGCCATTGATCAAATACATATTTACATTTATGAACTTCACACTTACGAGTGAACATCTTTAAAATATTGACTGATATTTTATATTTTTTAAGCACAAATCTACGGATAAAAACTTTGAATTGAGAAATATTTAGAAATATTTTTTATCATGGACTATCACGGTCTTATCGCCAGTTTCCAAAATAGAATCAAAAGTAAATTCTGAATGTATGCTGGTGTATTTGAATAATGCAGACATAATTTCACAATATAGGAATGAACGCACACAATGGACAAGGTTGTTGTTGGTAAGGATTTTATTATAAGTATCTGATAAAAGCATTGCTCTGGTAATTACATTTAGAGGTTACACAACTTGTATTAGTAGATGTAAACTGACAGTTAAACATACAGTTCATGGACATTTAGGGGTTACACAACACGTATTGGTAGTTGAAACTGACAGTTAAACATACTGTACATGGACATTTAGGGGTTACACAACTTGTATTGGGAGTTGTAAACTGACAGTTAAACAAACAGTACATGGGTATTTAGATATTACACAACTTGTATTGGTAGATGTAAGCTGACAGCTAAACATACAGTACATGGACATTTAGGGGTTACACAACTTGTATTGGCAGTTGTAAGCTGACAGTTAAACATACAGTACATGGATATTTAGATATTACACAACTTGTATTGGTAGATGTAAGCGGACAGTTAAACATACTGTACATGGACATTTAGGGGTTACACAACTTGCACTGGTTGTTGTAAACTGACAGTTAAACATACAGGACATGGATATTTAGATGTTACACAACTTGCACTGGTTGTTGTAAACTGACAGTTAAACATACATGACATGGACATTTAGATGTTACACAACTTGTACTGGTTGTTGTAAACTGACAGTTAAACATACAGGGCATTGACATTTAGATGTTACACAACTTGTACTGGTTGTTGTAAACTGACAGTTAAATATACAGGACATGGACATTTAGATTTTACACAACTTGTATTGGTAGTGGTTAACAGACAGTTAAACTTACAGGACATGGACATCTAGGGGTTACACAATTTGTATTGGTAGTTGTAAGCTGACAGTTAATCAGACAGTACATGAACATTTAAAGGTTACACAACTTGTATTGGTAGTTGTAAGCTGACAATTAATCAGACAGTACATGAACATTTAGGGGTTACACAACTTGTATCGGTAGTTGTAAGCTGACAGTTAAACAGACAGTACATGAACATTTAGGAGTTACACAACTTGTATTGGTAGTTGTAAGCTGACAGCTAAACATACAGTACATGGACATTTAGGGGTTACACAACTTGTATTGGTAGTTGTAAGCTGACAGTTAAACATACAGTACATGAACATTTAGGGGTTACACAACTTGTATTGGTAGTTGTAAGCTGACAGTTTAACATACAGTACATGAACATTTAGGGGTTACACAACTTGTATTGGTAGTTATAAGCTGACAGTTAAACATACTGTACATGGACATTTAGGGGTTACACAACTTGTATTGGTAGTTGTAAGCTGACAGTTTAACATACAGTACATGAACATTTAGGGGTTACACAACTTGTATTGGTAGTTATAAGCTGACAGTTAAACATACAGTACATGGAAATTTAGGGGTTACACAACTTGTATTGGTAGTTGTAAGCTGACAGTTTAACATACAGTACATGAACATTTAGGGGTTACACAACTTGTATTGGTAGTTATAAGCTGACAGTTAAACATACAGTTTAGAACATTTACGGGTTATACAACTTGATTTGGTAATTGTAAACTGACAGCTTAACATACAGTACATGAATATGTAGGGGTTACACAATTTGTATTGGTAGTTGATAACTATTCACTTAACATACAGTACATTGCCATTAAGGGGTTACACAAATTGTATTGGTAGTTGTAAACTGACAGTTAAAATGCACTGCATGAACATTTAGTGGCTACTCAATTTGTATTCATAGTTGTAAATTAATCTGTATTGATAGTCGTTTCAGATTTACTGAAAATAGGATATATTTCAGTCACCATTAACTATACGTATAATTCATTTAAAGATGGGCCAACTGACTGACTGAATGCCAGAAATGTTACGGTGGGCTGGTAGGATGATTTATTTTGGCTAAGCATTAACAAACAAGGCCTCAGGCCGGACTTCATGCCTGTGAACATTCAAACAAATTGGTAGCGTTTTTGACATATCGAATGAAACATAACCAACAAGGCGTAGTAATCAGATACAACATTCAAATCGTGTAAAAGGCGTAATAAACATATATAGCATTGCATCAACGAACATGAGGCAATAAAAACTACAAGGTTTATACTAAATTACATTAAGCACAAGGGATATTGTTTTTCAAAATAATTATAAAGTTTTTGTTTTTTTTCATTTTCTACGTACAGTATTTACATTGTTATGTATATAACAATAAGCATCTAGGAGAGAAATAGTGTTGGAATATGTACACTCTTTGTGATTTGAAAGCAATTGTGAAATGCAGTTACAACAGAAGAGACTTGAAAATGCAAGCAAAAACGAATCCAGCTAAAAATGAACCTTAATTTGTAGGCAAACCCTCGTTGTTGTTTTTTGTATGCTTATTTTCTGCCTACGTCACAATATATTTTCTGTGTTTATTTTCATTATTGGCATGTATACGAAAATGCAATAGTTTGCACGTTTGAGAACTTACTCCACTTAGGACGAGTGCTGGTAATACGACAATACGAGGGGCATTCAATATATTCTATTAAGTTTTTACGCAACATTGTTTCTACGGAAGGTCATTAGTGACAGAATTTACTGAATGCCCCTCGTATGCCTCCAATAATGGACACAGTGCAACATATAATGACTGATTCTTAGATAGACGTTATTGTGGCAGTGTATAATCATTGAGAAACTATCAACTCACGTACTGGGGATTTGTATGCAAACATTGTAATAATGTTTGTTCTTTAAATGATGAATTTGTCGATTGACTATTTCATCCTTGATATTAATATTTTCCTAATTAATCTGTAGATGAGCATCAATAGCTCTGGGTAGGGTTTCACTAAATATTTTAACCCTCAAAACAAAAAAGATCTATTTTCTAAATGAACACTTGAAATCATTATACATTAAAATACACAGCATTGTCACCAAACCTCTATTCTTCGGTAACAGAAAATATGCAAAATCATCGATGTAAAAAAAGATATTGCATTTCAAAGAAATTGGGCTGGGAAAAACCTCAAGTTAAGATGTTTAATGACACAGCGGCCTGGTCATTGGTGTAGTTGGTGGGACCCTTAAATTTAGGAACTTATTATAATCTGTCCATGGAAGCCGGACCCGATTAGCTCAGTCGGTTACGCGTCTGACTATCAATCCAGGGGTCGTGAGTTCGAATCCCTCTGCCCCGTCACAGTCTTCGTGATGATTGATATAAGACATTGTGTTTCATTTTCATTCGTCTCTCACCACTGAGTGGGAAAGTTATCAGTTACTTGCGAAGATGGGGTGTGCTCGAGTACTGGTTAATCCCAGGAAACAGTGGTTAGGTTAACTGATCGTCTGTTAGCCCTCGATGGCATAAAAATGACGCTAAATATGCAATCATTCATTCAATCAATCAATCTGTCCATGGAAGGAGTGATGATTGTTTATTGACGGACCAGGCATTGAATTGTTTTTTGAATGTCCAAGGAATTTCAGTTCTTTTCGGGTCGTTACGGATAAACCTAGAATAACTGGATTTATTTACGGAAGTAACACAAGGTTCTGGCGATATAGGTGATATCAAAGAAGTAGTCGTAATAATTGGAAGTTTAACGAAAGTCTAAACTAACCGTAATAATTTAATTATAAGGTACATATATTGCTTATGGACTTAACTTTGACTGTTACTTCTCAGTTCGTATATCGCTGTTAGTTGAATGAAAATAAAAAAAAATCCCCAAGTGACTGCTTTTTTAGAAGTAGGAATGTTTATTGGCTGAAGGATATTTATGGAGGTGTAAGACACTTTATCTGCATACCTATACTTCAGTTTTGGTTTTACTCAGGAAGACATCGGGTAACATGTAATGTATGGGGTAATTTATAATATGTCTAAGAGGTAAAAACTTGTTTTACAATCGATGTAAGAAAAAGAAACATTATCATTAAAGCAAATAGATAAATTTAAATAAATTAGGGAAGTAACGGCGTGGTTAGTATGCTTATCTGCTTATTGGCGGAATTTACGCTACGCGGAAGTTATCAAATATCGTGGGGTTTCAAGCCTTGTCAATCACGTCCTTCAGCACCAAGCATATAAGATTACCTTGATGATAATACGGTGTCAGCTTTATAGTGTCCCGGTGATCTATATTTACCAGAATACAAAGGACTAGTTGTAAATTTAAGGTAATCATGTGTTTTTGCCGACCAACCTGGTATTTACAGGGTTGAAACACGGTTGTTTCATTACTTTACGCATATTTGACCGCTTATAAGTATAAGTTCTTGCAATTTCGATTTGGTCTTTTGCCCATCATACAATAAACAACAATTGATTGGTTTAAGCATAATTAGTTTATACTGATTTATTTCAGCTCGATTGCAATAAAAACTCAGAGCTTATATGAACCGCTCTCGAATCCACTTCCTTGGTAAAACCAGTACTGAGTGTTGTTTTATGAGAGGCATCGGGTCGACCAGGGGATCGAACCCACAACCTCTGGCGTGAGCGGCCAACACTCTATCCATTACACTACCGCCCCGCTTTTAAGCATATTTGATTGCCTATTAGACTACAAATATAAAGCAAATGGGTCGGGCCACACGTTCTTGCAACCTAGATTCGGTCTTTCTACCACCATATCTTAAACCGCAAATGGTTGGTTAAAACATATTTTATTGCCAACATAAGTATACATGTAAGCAGTAACTGGTTGATTTAAACATATTTGTTTGGCAACATAAAAATACATGTAAATAGCAATTGATTGGTTTAAACATATTTGATTGCCAACATAAGTATACATGTAAGCAGCAACTAGTTGGTTTAAACATATCTGATTGCCAACATAAGTACATGTATACATCTAAGCAGCAACTGGTTGGTTTAAACATATTTTATTGCCAACATAAGTATACATGTAAGCAGCAATTGATAGGTTTAAACCTATGCTATTGCCAATATAAGTATACATGTAAGCAGCAATTGGTTGGTTTAAACATATATTATTGCAAACATAAAAATATATGTAAGCAGCAACTGATTGGTTTGTACATATTTTATTGCCAACATAAGTATACATGTAAGCAGCAATTGATAGGTTTAAACATATTTTATTGCCAACATAAGTTTACATGTAGGCAGCAACTGGTTGGTTTAAACATATTTGATTACCAACATAAGTATACATGTCAGCAACAGCTGGTTGGTTTAAACATATTTTATTGCCAACATAAGTATACATGTAAGCAGCAACTGATTGGTTTACACATATTTGATTGCCAACATAAGTATACATGCAAGCCGTAACTGGTTGATTTAAACATATTTGTTTGGCAACATAAAATTACATGTAAATAGCAATTGATTGGTTTAAACATATTTGATTGCCAACATAAGTATACATGTAAGCTGCAACTAGTTGGTTTAAACATATCTGATTGCCAACATAAGTACATGTATACATCTAAGCAGCAACTGGTTGGTTTAAACATATTTCATTGCCAACATAAGTATACATGTAAGCAGCAGTTGATAGGTTTAAACATATGCTATTGCCAACATAAGTATACATGTAAGCAGCAATTGGTTGGTTTAAACATATATTATTGCAAACATAAAAATACATATAAGCAGCAACTGATTGGTTTGTACATATTTTATTGCCAACATAAGTATACATGTAAGCAGCAATTGATAGGTTTAAACATATGTTATTGCCAACATAAGTATACATGTAGGCAGCAACTGGTTGGTTTAAACATATTTTATTGCCAACATAAATATACATGTAGGCAGCAACTGGTTGGTTTAAACATATTTTATTGCAAACATAAGTATACATATTAGCAGCAACTGGTTGGTTTAAACATATTTGATTGCCGACATAAGTATACATGTTAGCAGCAATTGATAGGTTTAAACATATTCGATTGCCAACATCCATATACATGTAAGCAGCAACTGGTTGTTTTAACATATTTTATTGCCAACATAAGTATACACGTAAGCAGCAACTGGTTGTTTTAACATATCTTATTGCCAACATAAATATACATGTAACCAGCAACTGGTTGGTTTAAAAATATTTTATTGCCAACGTAAATATACTTGTAAGCAGCAACTGGTTGGTTTAAACATATTTGATTGCCAACATAAGTATACATGTAAGCAGCAACTGGTTGTTTTAACATATTTTATTGCCAACATAATTATACATGTAACCAGCAACTTGTTGGTTTAAACATATTTTATCGCCAACATAAGTATACACGTAAGCAGCAACTGGTTGTTTTAACATATCTTATTGCCAACATAAATATACATGTAAGCAGCAACTGGTTGGTTTAAACATATGTTATTGCCAACATAAGTATACATGTAATCAGCAAATGGTTGATTTAAACATATTTTATTGCCAACATAAGTATACATGTAAGCAGCAACTGGTTGGTTTAAACATATTTTATTGCCAACATAAGTATATATGTAAGCAGCAACTGATTGGTTTAAACATATTTGATTACCAACATAAGTATACATGTAAGCAACAACTGGTTGGTTTAAACATATTTGATTGCCAACATAAGTATACATGTAAGCAGCAACTGATTGGTTTAAACATATTTGATTGGCAACATAAAGTACATGTAAATAGCAATTGATTGGTTTAAACATATTTGATTGCCAACATAAGTATACATGTAAGCAGCAATTGGTTGGTTTAAACATATGTTATTGCCAACATAAGTATACATGTAATCAGCAAATGGTTGATTTAAACATATTTTATTGCCAACATAAGTATACATGTAAGCAGCAACTGGTTGGTTTAAACATATTTTATTGCCAACATAAGTATATATGTAAGCAGCAACTGATTGGTTTAAACATATTTGATTACCAACATAAGTATACATGTAAGCAACAACTGGTTGGTTTAAACATATTTTATTGCCAACATAAGTATACATGTAAGCAGCAACTGATTGGTTTAAACATATTTGATTGCCAACATAAGTATACATGTAAGAAGAAACTGGTTGGTTTAAACATATTTTATTGCCAACATAAGTATACATGTAAGCAGCAACTGATTGGTTTAAACATATTTGATTGCCAACATAAGTATACATGTACAGAGTAAATGGGTTTGGCCACTAGTTCTCGGAACCCTTGATATTCAGCCCTTCCGTTATAATTCCCACACAATTGAATTGACAATGACTATGTAAAAGCGACCATTAAGATTGTCACAGGACATAATAAAGATTGTCGCAGGACACATTTAAGATTGTCGCAGGACATACATTAAGATTGTCACATGATATACATTAAGATTGTCACAGGGCATATATTAAGATTGTCACACGACATACATTAAGATTGTCACATGACATACATTAAGATTGGCACATGACATGCACTAAGATTGTCACAGGACATATAGTAAGATTGTCACAGGACATAATTAAGATTGTCGCGGGACATACATTAAGATTGTCACATGACATGCATTTAGATTGTCACATGACATACATTAAGATTGTCACATGACATACATTAAGATTGTCACATAACAAACATTAAGATTGTCACAGGACATACATTAAGATTGTCACAGGACATAATTAAGATTGTAGCAGGACATACATTAAAATTGTCACAGGACATACATTAAGATTGTCACATGACATACATTAAGATTGTCACATGACATACACTAAGATTGTCACAGGGCATACATTTTGTTTGTCATATGACATACATTAAGATTGTCACATGAGATACATTAAGATTGTCACAGGACATACATTAAGATTGTCACAGGGCATGCATTAAGATTGTCACAGGAAATACACTAAGGTTGTCACATGACATACACTAAGATTGTCACATGACATACATTAAGATTGTCACATGGCATACACTAAGATTGTCACAGGACATACATTAAGATTGTCACTGGACATACACTTAGATTGTCACATGATATACATTAAGATTGATAAAATGATACATATTAAGGATTGTCACAGGACATACATTAAGATTGTCACAGGACATGTATTAAGATTGTCACAGGACATACATTAAGAATGTCACTGGACATGCATTAAGGTTGTCACATGATATGCATTAAAATTATCACAGGGCATACACTTAGATTGTCACATGACATACACTTAGATTGTCACATGACATTCATTAAGATTGTCACAGGACATACATTAATATTGTCACAGGACATGTATTAAGATTGTCACATGACATACACTAAGATTGTCACATGACATTCATTAAGATTGTCACAGGGCATACATTAAGATTGTCACAGGACATGTATTAAGATTGTCACATGACATACACTAAGATTGTCACAGGACATTCATTAAGATTGTCACAGGACATACATTAAGATTGTCACAGGACATGTATTAAGATTGTCACATGAAATACACTAAGATTGTCACATGACATTCATTAAGATTGTCACAGGACCTACATTAAGAATGTCACTGGACATGCATTAAGGTTGTCACATGATATGCATTAAAATTATCACAGGGCATACACTTAGATTGTCACATGACATACACTTAGATTGTCACATGACATTCATTAAGATTGTCACAGGACATACATTAAGATTGTCACAGGACATGTATTAAGATTGTCACATGACATACACTAAGATTGTCACATGACATTCATTAAGATTGTCACAGGGCATACATTAAGATTGTCACAGGACATGTATTAAGATTGTCACATGACATACACTAAGATTGTCACAGGACATTCATTAAGATTGTCACAGGACATACATTAAGATTGTCACAGGACATGTATTAAGATTGTCACATGACATACACTAAGATTGTCACATGACATTCATTAAGATTGTCACAGGACCTACATTAAGATTGTCACAGGACATACATTTAGATTGTCACAGGACATGCATTAAGGTTGTCACATGATATACATTACGATTGTCACATGACATACATTAAGATTGTCACATGACATACATTAAGGTTGTCACAGGACATACACTAAGGTTGTCACATGACATACACTAAGATTGTCACATGACATACATTAAGATTGTCACAGGAAATACATTAAGATTGTCACAGGACATACATTAAGATTGTCAAAGAACATACACTAAGGTTGTCAAATGACATACACTAAGATTGTCACAGGACATACATTAAGATTGTCACAGGACATATATTAAGATTGTCACAGGACATACACTAAGATTTTCACAGGAATACAATAAGATTGTAACAGGACATACATTAAGATTGTCACAGGACATACACTAAGATTGTCACATGACATTCATTAAGATTGTCACAGGACCTACATTAAGATTGTCACAGGACATGTATTAAGATTGTCACATGACATACACTAAGATTGTCACATGACATTCGTTAATATTCTCACAGGGCATACATTTAGATTGTCACATGACATACACTAAGGTTGTCACATGACATACACTAAGATTGTCACAGGAAATACATTAAGATTGTAACAGGAAGTACATTAAGATTGTCACAGGACATACACTAAGGTTGTCACATGACATACACTAAGATTGTCACAGTGCAAACACTGACTGTTTATATCAAGAGAAGAACAAGAAGAATGGAAACAGAAGAAGAAACAGCTTAAGGAGACAAACGAACATCAGTATGACAAACTTGTAGAACGACAAGGAAACTGCTAGGTTTAATGTTTGTTTAGTAAACAGCAGTTGACAATGGGTTATATATGATATGATTATTCATGCTGTTTCATTCAAAACTATAACCAGTTCTTGAGGGCTATAGCATTTGTTCCCGACTACCGGATCAGGTTATTTGTAATTTTACTAGTGTGAGATGATAAAAATCTTACATGGGTTTGAGATTCGGAGGATAATTTCGTCTCGAGGGAAAACTATTTTGACGGGAAAGATGCTCTACCTAGTTACCACGTAAACCATTATCACAAGGAACGGAATGTTCTATCCGATCTTAAAACGTAAAGAATAATTATTTTTTTGCATACTGATTTTACGTTATAATAATATATATATAGGGATATAAAATATGTATTGACATTAGTCCCTGTCCACTGGATAATTATTTCAGTTGTTTGTCATAGGTCGTATAAGTATCTTACATGGGTTATTGGTTTGGACAGACAATTCCGTCCCGAAGGATAACTGTTTTTGGAGGGAACGAGGCTTTGCAGAGAAACATTTATCCCAAAGGACGGAATTTTCAAAATGAACCGAAAAAGCCTTGTAAGATTATTTTTCATGCATACCAAACACATTAGATCTATTTATTTATTTTAATTTATAATTATAATTAAATTTCACCACGATGACTTTTAAGACATTATATTTAATATATTACAACATGTGTTTCAATACGTAACGCCATAAATTGTTCCAATGTCACAGCAGGATAGGATGAGCGCCTGGAGCTAGAAAGTCCGTAACCAGTAAAAATACGCGGAAATCTTTGTCCGGTATGCGAGAAAATTAATCAAGGTTAATGGGACCTTACATTCCAAACATTGCTATGATAATGTGGATGATGACGACAGATGCCAGACACAAAAGGTGTTTGATGATAAGATTTATAATGCTTCAAAGGTCAATGTTTTATGTTATTTTATAAAAGTTAATGCTTACTTGTGGAGCAATCCCCGCAATAAGTGTCGTTATATATGTTGCACTTATTTGTGACGTCTTCAAACAGTTTACAAAATTTGCAGGGTCTACATCTTTGTGAGTTCTCGAACATCGAGTACATACCGCTTGGACATTGTCTACAAACTGCATTATGTGTATTATTGCAGTCCTCGCGAATATATTCTCCTCGTCTGCATTGAGAACATTTTTCACATTTACTTTCAACTCGGTCGCTATAAAACCCGGAATGGCATTTCCTGCAGACGGTGTCTTTGTTTTTCGTACAGTTTATTTTAATCTCAAATCCTTTTGGACAGACAGAGCACCGAGCACATTCCCAGTTGCCGTCATCTGTCGAATGAATGTACGTTGACTCCGGGCATTTCGTAACAGCCATTGCCTCCACCTGCGGTAAAAGAAAATGTCCATTAACCATCGAATGCTATAATTAATCGAATTTTCTTATAAACGAATGTCGTGCTCTGTCAATGTCGCTATGTGCCATCTGTAGAATTATGCGAGTGGTGTCTCGGAAGTTCTTGATTGGAAACGATGCTTGTAATTAACGATATTTCCCGTGCGCCTTGTGGAACTTTATAGATTTCTGTAGAAACGTATGATGAATGCATTATTAGCATTACCGAAACATTATTTTAAGATATTGATTCGGTCATGGGTAAAATGCACAAAGAACGAGCAAATCTACCAACCAATAAAGTAGTCCACGAACTTCTGAGATATCCCTCGTACATAAAATTCGCATATTCAATAATATTTTCAGTGTAAATAACGTCAGCGCTTAAAATTTACATGCAAAATGAACAATCATTAAACCAAATAAATAGAACTACGTGGAAGGGCAAGTGAATTATGAAATCTCGTAATCTACAAACGTGATTATGACAATATTTGACAAAATTAGAGCGAGCGTCTGACTATCGGGTTGAGCTTTTGAAATCCCGCCCGATCACAGACTCCATGGTGACTGATATTGCGTCTCACTGGCATTATCCCCAATGTTAATTCAAGTAGGAAAGTTATCAGTTACTTGCGGAGACGAGAGTGCTCGAGTACTGGTTAACCTTCCTGGGTCCCGGGAAAATGGGATCACTGTTAGCCATCGCTGGCATAAATGACTCTATATTATAAATCAAACATACTGTATCAAGTATAGGATTTACAGTAGTCTAGTGGATTGTGTATTTGTTTTATTCTAGCTGGGTATCTCAAAATTCACTATCATTAGGAGATTATGTGAAGACGTCGCCGGCCCTGTGTGCCGGGAAATATGTGTGCATGAAAAGCCCTACACAGTTCTGTGTACAGTTCTTGAATAAAATATAGTTTAAACCAAGCAAAGCTCCTCAAGTTATTTTACTTAATATAATACCTGAAGTATTTGAAGCAGAAGTGCAAAACGCACAACCGACTATCTCTATTTAACGTTATATACATATATGTTCCATTTTCTAATATAAAAGATGCATTAAAATTATCTATGTAATGTCTAAACTTAACATTGTTTGACTACGTTCAACATGGACATATACGACAAACATTATATGAGTGCATTAGTACGTAATTATTTGTCCTACTACTGTAAATTATATCTGCCTTTTGTGTGTTTGTTTGTTTTTGGCAGCTATGTACGTGGTTGATTGCCCAAAGAAATTCAATATTTGTATCAACGCTGATTAAGATCAGGGGTTTGAATCTAAAACGGTATATTCTTTATGTGAGAAAACGTGCCAGTCACTTGCAATGGGACAATGGATCCACCCAGAGTCATTAACAATAAAACTAAAGCCAGATTTTACGTTTAATGTGTTGAAAGTAGCTCGCTTTCGATATTTTATCCTCTACTTTGGTGTAACTGAAGCAAACGGGACCGGTTTTACATCGGTGATTTTCAGTATACACATGTCGAGCAATACTTTACAGTAGCTTAACACATACACGCATGTGCACGTTTTATTAGTACTTAGTTTAATTATCCCGATCAAAGTAGTAGCTTGATTGAAGTTTCTAAAATTGGATTCATTCCATACGAATAAAAAAGTATTGGCAAACTTAAAAGGTCATTTTAGTGTTATATCTGATATAATAAAATCTACACGACTATTATAAAAGTATATCAATCTTAAGTTTTGTTTCGTACTATTCTGGGTCTTACGTTCTTTTATATTTAATTTCAATCTGTAAACTAATACATTACACGTCGAGCCCGATTAGCTCAGTCGGTAGCGCGTTTGGCCAGCAATCCAGGAATCGTATGTTCGAATCCCTGCCCGCCATATCCTCCGTGA